>JAGKQL010002531.1:0-31946 GCA_018398635.1 Cyprinodon brontotheroides | reverse complement strand
TAGTAGCGGTGGAGGACGTCTCTACATTTTCTACAGTCAGACACAGAATCCAGAAGTGGAGTTTCTAAAGTGAAGTTTAAACTCATCAGATATTTAAACATATAAATTAAAACTGGTCCTATTCTAAAAAGAAAAAAAAAACATTTCAACGTTAACTTTATTAGCAATATTTGCATTTATTAAGTTAACAACTTAGCAATTTATAGGTTTGATGGTGGGAAAAATAATTGTATTAAATTAAATTAATTGAATTTCTAAATTATTATCAACTGTCACATTTTATTCCAGTGTTGAACACTCTCCTCTGCTGTGGACAAACTCAAGGTAACGTCAGCTTTTAATCTTCATTACAAATATAATTATTTATTGTATTTTTCTTTTTTATAATTTTAATTTTAGTTATTAATATCAATTATAAACTAGAACATATGTCAACTAAATGCTGGTTCTACTGTAGATGCTGTGCTGACAATTCAGCCCAACTGGTCGACATTTTATATGGGAGAGTCTGTTACTTTCGTCTGTGACATGAATGAAGGAGCAGAAACTGACTGGTATTACAGTATATTATGGAATGGAGGTGCACTTGTCCCCTACAATATACGTAAAAGCTACACAGCAACATATCTCCAAACTGTTCACAGTGGTGAATATAGGTGCTGTGGTTTCAGAATCAGCTCATATCAACCCAAGTGCAGTTATTCTATCTCTATAACTGTTTCAGGTAAGACTTGTTTATTTAAAAACAGTCAAATTTTAAAGTTCATTTAAACTCTATAACATTTTGCATATTTTTACGTCAGAAAAATAACAAAAAAAATAATCTCATAATCTCGTTTACTATAGGGTTATAATCAAGTTTAATCTGAGAAATACAGGAATCGTTAAAAAATAATAATTTATTTTGTATAATTAAACAAAACTAATTCATTAATTTATTTTTTAATATTTACATTTGAAAATAAGGTTAAACTGTAAAAATCCTTGCATAATTATAATAAAGCAATTTATATGCATGAAACAAGTGGAGCAATATGGCAATTGCCATACTGATACACTTGTGAAAGTAAAATCTGTTGGGCTCTTTTTGGCATCAAGACAATTATTCTTATTGCCACATTGCCAGACAGGACACTGTAATAATACTGTAATAAATAATAATAATAAAAAAAAAGAAAATAAGGTTTGAAATGATAGTTTTTTATGTATATATGTATTTTTCAGGAACATAACTTTTTACTATGAATGGTTATTGTCTTTCATATAAAATCCACAATTTTCCTGTTTTTCATAACAGCATATAAACCCACAGCCACACTGACAGCAGGTCCATCAACCATACCAGTAGGGGGCAGTGTGACAATGAGCTGCACTGTGGAGCCCTCTGCTGGATGGAGGTACAGATGGTTCAGAAGGACCTCAGACACCCTGGAGTTGAAGACAGAATAAATAATGAGGAAAACAGAGAAATCACTGTGAGACAAGGAGGAATCTACAGTTGTTATGGAGTGAGAGGAAACCCAGAGATCTACACACATTCAAGCTCTGAGGTTACTGTGGAGATAACCTGTGAGTTTGGTGACTAAAATGCTAACTAAATCTACTAAATCACATTTTTTCATCTTTCTATTTAATTACACAACTCCGTAAGCATTAAAATCTGTTTACATAATTTAACTTTGTTCTCTGTGTTACAGTATTTATTATGTTTCTTTTGTTTTGGAACAGTTTCCAACAAGGTTGTTGTGACTCAAAACCAAACAGGTCTCAGATGTTAAGTGGTGAGACGATCACTCTGGACATGTGAGGTCCAGGGAGGAGAAAGCACTGAGTGGACGTGATGAATGGAGGGGAGATCTGTTCTGTTATACACAGTACACCCAGTAAAGACTGGACTTTTTACTGTTTCTGAGTCCAACAGTGGAAAATACACATGTCAGTGTAGAAGAGATGACTGGTATTCTTCAACAGAGTGGAGTGAATCAATCATCCTGTCAGTATCTGTAAGTCAGGTTTTGTTTTGATTTAAGAGGCTGAAGCCAAACTAAACTAAAACAGCTGTTTGCTGCAGGGGAGGTTGGACAACTGATCTATGGAACAGATTTTTGAACTTTAAAGACGAATCTTAGTATAAAACTATAGAAAACAATAAATCTCATATATGAGAAGCATATTATGTGATTAAAACAGATCTAGGCTGAAATAATAAGAAAAATGTAATTTAAATAAAAAAATCAGGTAAGTCTCCAACAACAGAAAACATTATCCTGGTTGCTTCCATTTAATGATAGTGTTGGGATCTGGAGGTTTATCCACTTTCTCCACCAGGGCTTGAGATCTCCTCCTGAGGGCATGACCTCATCTCTACACACCTGTTTCCTGTCTCCTCATCAGGAAGACCTATTTAAGGAGGAGGAGGCTGACACTTTCCTGTCAGAGTGTTTGCCAGTATTGGTTAGCAAGACCTGAGCCACCCTCCTGCCTGATCTATAACCCTGATTTTGAGAACCTGTGTGATCCTGTTTCTCCTCTCAGATCCCGACTTTCCTGAAAACCTGGAATCCTGGAGAAAGTATCTCGGTTTTGAATCTGCCTGCCTGCACTCAGCCTCTACCTCTGCCCTCAGCCCTCTGGTGGAGCCTCAGTCTCTGCCTCTGCCCTCAGCCCTCTGCCTGCCTGCACTCAGCCTCTACCTCTGCCCTCAGCCCTCTGCCTGCCTGCACTCAGTCTCAGTCTCTGCCTCTGCTCTCAGCCCTCTGCCTGCCGACTAGCCTCTGGACTCACAAGATTCCCCCCCTGCTGATCAGAATCCTCTCTGAGCAGGTATTTATCCCCATCGTCTGTATACTGCACGTTTCCTGGATCTACTCTAACTGCTCTGTCCTCCTCAGTGGCTGTCCTCCCGTGTCCAACCAGAAGAACCCAGAACCTGTGACCATTATTCTTTGTAAACTTTGTAAATAAATCATTTTAACCTTTTCCCTGTTTTAAGAGTGTTTTCTGCATGTGGGTTAGACGCCTTGAACCCAAATAAATGAGCTCAGAAATACCGGTGAGTGGCCAAGCAAACTAGCCCAGCGGAAACGCTCAAGAGGACCTTGCTGCAACAGTATGTCCTGAGTCAATTCCATGACTCCGCCCTCCTTGAGTTAAGTGAACTTCAAGCTAACCGCACCCTGCATGAAATTTTACTGACTTTCTCCGAAGATCCAGCTCGCAGACACGTACACCTGCGGTTGAAGCCGTTCAGCTTCCGTTTCAGGACCCCACTTCCCACTCCTAGGTCAGAGACCATCCCATCTCAGCCACCTGCCATTTGATGCCTCATCTCTCCTCGAAAGATTTTCTGGAGACCCAAGTAGGTGATTTTTGTTCCAGTGTTCAATAATTTTCAATCATTCACCTCAGAGTTTTTGCAAGATGGAAGTAGGATTTCTTTTATTTGGTCCCATCTGTCTGGGAAAGCCTTGGAGTGGGCGGAAGCTAAATTCTCTTCCAAGATTGAAGTACGGTTGTACTTATGATGAATTCAATAAAGAATTTAAGCAAGCTTTCAATCAAGATACTGATAAGACCACTGAATCCCGTGGATTGCTAGAAATAAAGCAAGGGAACAGAACAGTGGCTGAATTTTTAATTGACTTCCGGATCAAAGCGGCCGCTTCCGGTTGGGAGAGAAACGGCGCTTAAGAGCTCTTATTTTCACTCCTAGATGAGTCAATTAAAGACGAGTTGGCAACTCTAGATGAACCTAAGACTTTGGAGGATCTGATTAAGACTGACAATCCGCCTAGATAACAGGCTGCGAGCCAGATCCGTAGCCAGATCCAAGAGCCGTGTTTTCCCAGTCACTACACTTCCTGAAAGGTCTATTGAAAGAGCTAATGAAGTCTCTTCTCCCACAGTGTCCTCAGAAGCAGAGCCCATGCAGATTGGTCACACCAGACTCTCATCTGAAGAGAAACAAAGGAGATACAAATAAAACCTCTGCCTGTACTGTGGAGAACCTGGACATTTTGTGGCAACCTGTCCTTCTAAGGTAAAAGCCGGGGTCCGCCAGAGGAAATGAGGAGTCTGGCGGACCATCTCCAAACTGAAAAATCTCCTCGACTTCTGTTACCCGCTACTCTGTTTTTTAAAGACCAGTCCCTCACTTTGTCAGCTATGATTGATTCAGGCTGTGAAAGAAATCTAATCGACTCTAGTTTGGTCAAACAACTGAATCTTGACACCGCTCCTTTGACTAAACCCCTTAGAGTCTCCGCCTTAGATGGAAAACAATTACCTCAAATTATGCATCAGACCAAACCTTTGGAGCTTCTTATCTCCGGAAACCATAGAGAAATCATTTCCTTTTATGTTTTCCCGTCAGCTAGCTTATCTTTAGTTCTGGGTTTTGATTGGCTACAACTCCACAACCCACATATTAACTGGTCAAAAAGACATGTGGAGTCCTGGTCTATCCCCTGTCACAGTTCCTGCCTCCATTCCGCCACTCCTCCAACTCAGTCGCCGGCAAACCATCAGGAGGTTGACCCGCCTGATCTCTCTGCCGTTCCTCCTGATTATCATGATTTGGCTCCGGTGTTCAGAAAGGCTAGAGCCCTTTCTCTCCCTCCGCACCGTCCATATGACTGCGCCATCGATCTTCTCCCTGGGGTACCTCTCCCTAACAGTCGGCTTTATAACATCTCCAAACCCGAGCAGGAAACAATGGAGAAATATATCAATGAGTCCCTAGCCGCTGGAATAATCCGACCATCTTCCTCTCCACTCGGAGCCAGGTTTTTCTTTGTCGGAAAGAAAGACGGGTCCCTGCGACCCTGTATTGATTACCGGGGGTTAAATCAAATAACAATCAAGAACAAATATCTGTTGCCTCTGTTAGCCTCTGCCTTTGAACCGGTTCAGGGTGCCACTGTGTTCTCCAAGTTAGACCTGAGAAACGCTTATCACCTTCTCAGAATCCGTGAAGGAGATGAATGGAAAACAGCCTTCAAAACACCTCTGGGACATTTCGAGTACCTGGTTATGCCTTTTGGTCTGACTAATGCCCCTGCTTGTTTTCAGGCTCTGGTGAATGACTTTTGAGAGATTTTTTGAACGTTTTTGTGTTTGTCTACTTAGATGACATCTTGATTTACTCCAAGACCATCTCTGAGCATCAAAAACATGTCCGTTTGGTCCTGCAAAGACTTCTGGAAAACAAACTGTTTGTGAAGGCTGAAAAATGTGAGTTTCATCACCCATCTGTTACTTTTCTAGGATTTGTGCTCGAGGGCGGGCAGGTGAGGCCATCGGAGGATAAAATCAAGGCGGTTCTGGACTGGCCCACTCCTGAAAATAGGAGACAACTTCAAAGGTTTCTGGGATTCGCTAACTTTTATCGTAGATTCATCAGAAACTACAGCCAAACAGCCCAACCACTAACAGCCTTAACCTCAGTCAAGAGAACCTTTCACTGGTCCACTGAGGCTGAAGCAGCCTTCAAGAAACTCAAAACTCTGTTTTCCAAAGCACCCATCCTCATTCAACCGGACCCCTCCAAACAGTTCATTCTGGAGGTGGATGCATCTGACTCAGGGGTGGGGGCTGTTCTGTCCCAAGTTTCTGATTCTGACCAGAGAACTCATCCGTGTGCATTTTTCTCCCGCAGACTCACCCCTGCTGAACGTAATGACGACGTCGGTGACAGAGAACTTCTTCGCCATAAAACTGGCTTTGGAAGAATGTTGGCATTGGCTGGAGGGCGCAGAGCATCCCATTTTGGTATGGACAGATCATAAAAATCTTTCATACATTCAATCAGCCAAAAGATCTAATCCCCGTCAGTCCCGTTGGTCTCTGTTTTTCTCTCGGTTCAACCTGATCATCTCCTACCGGCCTGGCTCTAAAAACACTAAACCTGACGCTCTGTCCCGCCTCTACGCTCCTGATGAACCTGAAACTCCAGCCAGTATTTTACCGGCTAGCTGTACTGTCGCCACAGTCTCCTGGGAAATATCTGACCTGATTAAACAGGCGCAAACTTCTGAACCAGATCCCGGCACTGGTCCACCTAACAAAACGTACGTTCCCTCTTCAGTCAGGTCCAGATTGATTCATTGGATGCATTCCTCCAAGTTATCAGCTCACCCTGGGGTCAGTAGAACCGTTGCCCTGATTTCCCATCGGTTTTGGTGGCCTTCACTCCACAAGGACATTAAGGAGTTTGTTCTAGCCTGTGCTGTTTGTGCCCGAAATAAACCTTCTCATCAGCCTCCCTCTGGTCTCCTTCATCCCCTGCCTGTTCCTGGAGCTGGAGTCCACCTTCAGGTGCTTCACTTCCACCAACCCTGCTGACTGGAGTCAGTACCTGCATTGGGTGAAGTATGCACACAACGCTCATGTCTCATCTGCTACCGGTCTCTCCCCCTTTGAAATCTCCTTAGGATACCAGCCACCATTATTTCCTGCTGATGAGAAGGAAATCTCAGTCCCTTCAGTCCGACACCACATCCGCCGATGCCACAAGATCTCGAGCAACACTGTTGCCGCCCTGAACCGTTCATCCGAACAGAACCGCCGATTCGCTGACCGGCGAAGACGTCCAGCACCCACCTGCGCACCAGAACAGCAGGTTTGGTTCTCCACCAAAGATATTCCGCTGAAATCCATGTCGAAAAAGTTGTCCCCCCGTTACATTGGGTTCTACAGGATCGCCATCAGTCCTCTGCTGTCCGCCTACATCTGCCTCCTTCTCTCCAGATCCATCCCACTTTCCACGTCCTGTGATCAAACCCGCTTCGGACCAGTCCTCTTTGCCTCCTTCCTAATTCCCCTCCTCCTGTGACATCGGGTGGGCATCCCTGCTCACACCGCTTTTGCCGGATCGGGGACTCCCCGCCGCCGGGCCAGGTTGGCAGTACCTGGTCAGAGTGGGAGGGCTACGTCCGGAGGACGGAACGCGGGTTCCTGTCTCATTTATTTTAGACCCTTGCTCTGATATCTGAATATCATTCTTCTTTCTTCTTTTTTGGACCGCCAGGTGGCGGTCGCTGGGGGGGGGCTACTGTTGAGATTCGGAGTGCTTGTCCACTTTCTCCACCAGAGGCTTCTGAGATCTCCTCCTCCTGGAGGGCATGAGCTCATCTCTACACACCTGCTTCCTGTCTCCTCATCAGGAAGACCTATTTAAGGAGGAGGTGGAGGCTGACACTTTCCTGCCAGAGTGTTTGCTGCTGTGCAATGGTTAGCAAACCTGAGCCAGCCTGCTCGGATCTGTAACCCTGATTTTCAGAACCTGTCTGATCCTGTTTCTTCTGCCTCTCAGATCCTGACTTTCCTGAAAAACCTGGAACTTGAAGAAAGTATCTGCTTGAATCTGCCTGCCTGCCCTCAGCCCTCTGCCTGCCGACTTGCCTCTGGACTCACAAGGTTCCCCCCCTGCTGATCAGAATCCTCTCTGAGCAGGTATTTATCCCCATCGTCTGTATACTGCACGTTTCCTGGATCTACTCTAGCTGCTCTGTCCTCCTCAGTGGCTGTCCTCCCGTGTCCAACCAGAAGAACCCAGAACCTGTGACCATTATTCTTGTAAACTTTGTAAATAAATCATTTTAACCTTTTCCCTGTGACTTGTTCAGAGTCCATGATGATGTGGTTTAAGTCTGTGACTCTTATGCAGTAGACCTGAGATCAAATCCTGGTTGTGTCATCAAGGCCATCTGGTGTAAAAACTTTGCCATGTCTGTCAGCTAGTTGTATGACTTGATGTGGCAGTCCAACAAGGTTGTTGTGACTCAAAAACCAAACAGCTCTCAGATGTTCAGTGGTGAGACGATCACTCTGACATGTGAGGTCCAGGGAGGAGAAAGCACTGAGTGGACGTATGAATGGAGGAGATCTGGTTCTGTTATACACAGCACACCCAGTAAAGACTGGACTTTTAATGTTTCTGAGTCCAGCAGTGGAAAATACACATGTCAGTGTAGAAGCAGAGATGACTGGTATTCTTCAACAGAGTGGAGTGAATCAATCATCCTGTCAGTATCTGGTAAGTCAGGTTTGTTTTGATCTAAGAGGCTGAAGCCAAACTAAACTAAACAGCTGTTTGCTGCAGGGGGAGGTTGGACAACTGGTCTATGGAACACATTTGACCTTTAAAGAAGAGCTTTGGTAAAAACAGCAATACAGTTTATATCATGTATGTACATCATACTATAAAAAATATCTTATTATTTACATTACAGTTGTCACTGATAGAGAACATCAGGGTTGCTTCCATTCAGTTATCAAAAGATTATTTTAAAAAATGAATTATTTGATGTGCTGAAGGGTTACAATGTGTTAAATTTTTTTTATATATTTTCTTGAACAATAGACAAGTCATATATTGTTATTAAAATATTTGCTCTGTCATCAGCTGGTGAGAGACAATATATAGTTTAGGACTTTATAATGTGTGAATAAAATATCTGAAATATTTTGGATCTTCACAAAGGTAACCTTAAAGGAGTCATAACCTGGTATTATTGGATGATAGACCTACATTATATGGAACTTAGGTGGCAACAATCACTATAGAGTGTCGGATCAGGACACTGTAGGGATGTTCAGGTGTTTGCAGTAAGAAGAGGCAGACTCCTTTAATCAGGTTTGATTGATTTATCTGCATAGAAGGTTCTGTGGGTTTGTGTAGTTTCTGAAATAAAAACACACAGTACAGACTCAGAAAATAAAACTCAGACACAAATATCATACTAGCATTCAGCATGTAATGTATAATCAACGGGGATTAGCAATACTGCACCATAAAACTCTGAGACTATTGCTAGTTAGCAGCTAACGGCTAATCACTCATTTGAGGCTAACTGTTCACCATAAAATACACAATACAAACAACAGCAAACTACTGCTAAGCTATCAATGTAGGCATAGGGGGTTAACACAAACACAGAGTGTAACACAACATAAACATATTAACTCAGGGATCTAAGGACGCACAAACGGATCATTAAAAGGTTGTCTGCTCTGGACAGAGTGCTATGCATGTGGTGCGTTTAAGAACCTTTGGAAAGGTAGGAATTTTCAAGAAGAGGGGTTATCCTTTGTACAAATATACTTGTGCAATCTTTCTGAAATTGACCTGAAATTCATGTTTAATTCTTCTCTGGAGAAAAGTAACTTAATTACAGCTCACTTAGATCCTTTTTTACCTCCTCTTTCTTTCTGGTGAGGTACATCCTAGAATTTGACTTGTGTGTACGATGCAGGAGATGGACATTTGATCTCCTATTTGATCTCCTATATCTTATATAAAAATATATGAACACATAATTTATATGTGGCCTTTGTGTTTTGAAAGAGTAACTCGGGTTCTGGGGGAACTATATCTATTCCTAAGATTATAGATTTAGAAACAACTGTCATGTAAAAAGGTGAAATAATTTAACTTAATTCTCATCAAATGATTCAGGCCATCTGATCATAAGGTGTTACATTTTAGAGTTTGTTAAAATAATCAGATTGTCTGACTCCTTTCAAATCTTTCTTCTGTTAATGTTTTATTTATCAGCAGGAAAATTCACTTTGTGCCCATTTTCAGAGCTTATAAGCACATTTCTGTCTAAAGAACAACTCCTTGTCTGACACAATGGGAAAATAAGGTGAAGATATAAGCACTTAAAAATGTCTGGAGCAGCGCAGTGTTGGGATTTTATGTTCAATGCCCATCCAGGTTGGATGGGGTTGGGTAATGTTGTAGAGATCTTACAGCTGTTATTCACCAAAACTGTATTTCCTTCTCTGGTCATCATGTCAAGATGAAATATGGACACTGGTTCCCAATGTTAAAAAATTGATGATCATGGCACAACACCACTATTCCCTATATCTTATACACCTTATAGAATCTCTAAATTGTGAATGAGCTTTTTCTCAATGTGTCATGTTGGCTTTTAGGGATCTAACCCACAAGCAGAACACTCAAAGACTGGGAAAAAGTTCACAAGTTTATTGAAGAATGTTTCACAATAAAGAACACTGGTTCTGGGATAAACTGGGTCCGGGTCTGGTCACGACTGGTTTTCACTGCAGAGAGGGACAGATTGGTTAGCAGACTTTCAGTGGACTTGCAGGTTTGAGTGTTTGCAGGTCTATACCTGATCAGAGATGAGCAGAGCAGTAGAAGGGGGGAACCAGGAGGGTCCAGAGGCTGAAGGCAGGCAGAGGGCTAGGCAAAGGCAGGGCAGAGCAGATAATCTTACTGAGCAAGTTCAGAGCTTCTCTCTCAGCTCTTGCTGAGAGCGGGCAGGCAGGTTTCAGACTGAGATGGATTTCCAGGGGTTCTACTGAGAACAGACAGCTTGGTTTCACGTTTCAGAAACCCTTCCAGGTCTTCTGGTCTCCAGGCAGGTTCTTCCTGAGAAGCAGAGAGGACAAAAGCAGATTAGGTTCTGGTTCAGGCTTCAAGGGAGTCAGAGATACAGACAGGCAGGTTGGCTCAGGTTCGCTAACCATAACTGGCAAACACTCTGGCGTTGGATTGTAGCTCTGCCCCTCCTTAAATGCTGGTCCCCTGATGAGCTCATGAGCCGCAGGTGTGGTGGTCAGCTTCAGCCCCAGGAGACCTAGAACGCCCTCTGCTGGAGAAAGGTGGACAGACCTCCAGATCCCAACACAATTACCCAGAAATTTATTTAAACTGCTGAATAGAAAACAAAGCAAGCTTATAAAGAGATGTTCTGTTATGAGCTTGAAAAACTATTTCTCTTCATAAATTTTTTTTTATTTATTTATTTTTTTGCTGCTTTGTCAGACTGTTTGCCATTTTAACAACAATTGCTTCATTTCTGAAGAATTAAATCTTTGTCAGGCAACCTAATCTTAGATAAAACTTTTGTTTTCTTAAACTCTAATAACTGAGTTTGACTCTCTTGGCCCTAACAACTGACATCATTTGTTTGTCTATTATTGTTGCTATACTTTTACTTTTTGATTCAAACTCAGGATATTTATAAAGATGTTATGTAGATTTAATTCTGTTTCTGCTTAAAGTCATTTATTTTAATATTTTCATCGGATCTGATGATAAAATCATTAAATTCTTTGTAATGTTTTATTTCCAGGAGCAGCATCCAGCCCTTATAACGCTCTATTTCCTGTGCTGCTGATTGTTAGTGGAATCATTATAATTATCCTCCTGGCCTTGCTGTGGCGCTCTAGACACCCCAATGGTGAGATCTTTATCTTCTCATGTCATGTTAAATTGCTTCTTAGTTTAAATACTTTAATATTTAGTTAATGGATTTAATTTCAAATTGAAGTAAATAAATTTAACGTAGATGATGTGAATGTTTCTTTTTTATCCCCCACAGATCGATGCTGCATCAGGTCAGTATGAAACACTTTTCTCTCATCTTGAACTTTTACTTTAATCTTTTTATTCATCTGTAAATTTATTTCAAACTAATATTTTCAGGTTTTTCCGGTCAGGAAGCAGCAATCAGAGCTCCAGCACCAATGATGAAATGAATCAGATGGAAACTAATGTTTACATCTCTTTGCAACACGGTTGGTCTCAGAATAACATCAGTATTATTTTCTTCAACTCTTCCTTTATTGTGACTCTGTTTCAGAAATAAATCAATTTCTTTAAAGCATCAAACAGTAAAATCAGTGCTGCTTTTGTCTGATAAACACCAAATAACACCAGAGTTAAAGGATTTAAAAACCTGTGGTCCGTTTCACAAAGCAGGTTTACTGAAAACTTTAAGTTTTCAGAACCTGAAAACAGGAAAACTTTGTTTCAGTCACCATAGTAACATTCTTCCCAGAGCTAACCTGGTTGCTGGCAGGTTTTCTTCAGTAAACTCGGAGATGGAGATCCTGCTGAAGTGGACCCCAGCTTTCCCTACAGCCAATCACGCTGTTTTATTTCCTGATTTGGTCTGATTTTTGTCTTAGTTTTGTGAATAGAAAATATATATATCATTCACTAGGTCCGTTACACTCATTAGGTTTTAAAAACAAACCTTGCATGTCAGTTTGAAGAGGATATCATTTAAGAATGATCAGCACTTTTCCACAGAGAATTAAATATTTATAGGGAGAGGATTCTAAAACTCAGTTGACAGGGCATTGTTTGGTTTGTTTAATATGACTGAGATGCAGATCATTTTATTTTCATTTAGTTATACTTGCAGTAAATGAAGAAATACTGAAATTATTTTCAGATTACACATAAATAGATAAATAGATTCATTAATTCTGGGGGGCGGGGGTAATTACTTTAGTGTTAGGATTAGGATTGACTAAATGATAACCTAATGAGCCTACTGGCACAATCTGAGGCATTCTGTGTGACTGATAACCTCTAATAACGACCATTTATTGGGATGATAACATCCGAAGCGCAGCTGCAAACAACCACTTAGTATTTACTGTGTAGATAAAAAAGACTGAATCATCATGAGGAGGAACGCATGAGATGATCCACAGGTTCTATATATAAGAAAAACGTTTATAGACTTCATTTTCAACTGCTGCCAGAAGATTTCACCTAAATAGATACATTGATCTACTGCCATTCAAGAAATAATCCCGTAATATTACTGCAGTAACGAGGCTATGGCAAGCCGTTCTGAGTATGAGGGAGAGGGGCTTGAACTCAGAACCTCAGGATTCCAAGCTCAATGCTCTAACCTCTAGGCCGCCACTCCTCACTCCAGGCCCCACTCTAATATTACTGGTTAGTTTTTTGGATTATTTGAACTATGTAAAAAAAAAAAAAAAAGTTCAGATATCATAAATACATATTCAGTCAAGATCTGTAACTCTGTTTATCTGTCTATTAAACATATTATCCTTTTTTATTTTATTATTTTTTTTCATTTCTGAATTAAAATCTCTAGTTCCTGTTGCCTGTTGTCATGGTGACGCCACTCTCCACTCTAGGCCCCACTCTTATATTACTGGTCAGTTTTTGTATTATTTTAAAAATGAAAAAAAATTTTCAGATATCATAAATACATATTCAGCCAAGCTGATAAATGTCAGAACGTGCACTTAAAATGTGTAAACATTTCTAGATATATAAAACTAAATTCTTACTGGTGCAATTTTGTTTTTTAATTTCTTCAATTCAGTTTCTGCTACAAAAATGTAATTTGGAAAATATATTATTAGCTACAGTTCAGACTAGGAGTGTGATATTTATCAGGAAGTATCTTATTTTAGTGATCTACAAACGAAAATCTACAAATGCATTTAATAAATGTAGAAACAGCCTGCCATAATAGCCCACTGCATATAATCTTACGCTCTAACTCAGGCAACAATCTTCTTCGCCATTTTTCTCTCCTTTGCAGCTGTAACACTGTTTCTCTTTTTTTTAATCACATTCTCCTTTTTTATTTATTTATTTTTTGCTTTTCTGAATTAAAATCTCTAGTTCCAGTGGGGTGAAATAGGCACTTCCTGTTGCCTGTTGTCATGGTGACTCGTTGAATCTGTGCTCCACTCAGGTTGGCTTTTCTTACTTGTTGCGCACGTGCTAAACTCTGAGTGTTTGGAGTTGATCGAACTAATTGATAGCGGCTGTTATGACATGAAAAACTCAGAGTTCCCAACTTTAGGCTAGATCAATTTAGAGTTGCAGATTTGAATCTGAGTTTGTTAAACCTGCTTTGTGAAACGGACCCTGAATCCTTTTTTGCTGAATTTCATCTTTCTATCAGAATTTATTGAGCAATATTCGGCTTATGCTGAGGAACATGAAAAAATACATTTATATCATTTATATCATTTTTTATTTTCTAGCGACCTCTTCAGTCTATGAGACGATCCAAACCCACAGAGCCACTGGAGGAGGTAAAATATATATTTTAATATAGAGATGTTGTTGATTAAGAAGATAGATTATAAACAGCTGAGATTAAATTCTGAAATATTTTAAAAACAGATGAATCCCAAGCTTTTATTTAGCAACAAATGTAAACAATTTTAAAACATTAGGTAGTCAATACATTTTCAGGAGATTTTTTAAACATTAATTTATGTTTTCCATGTATTCATTGTACAATTTTCATAGAGAGGCCTCATCATTCAGAGGAAAATACTGATTACGCTAATGTGAAACCACAGAATTACAGAGCAAGATGAAGGTCAGGTAATCATTTCCTTTGCTTACACTGTCAGTGGTATAATCATTCATCTATGATCTGAAGATGCTTATTTTGTTCACATTTAGAGATACGTCTTAAAATGTTTCTTCTTAGCCTTGTTTGGCAAATATCATTAGGGAAATCTTTAAGTTGATTTTTTATAATGTATGCTCTTTCTCTGCAGGTAATTGATAGTCCTCCATCAACAGATGATCCAGTTTGTTCTACGACCAGCAATAGCTATAGATAATACTGCTGCCATATAGGCTTTAAGTTCAGCTCATTTATTTAGCAGGTTAAATCTAATAATGTAAAAACCTTTGATATTTCTTCTTAAGATAATTATTTCTATGCCGCTTTAAGATGCTAATGCATATTTCATTTTCTTTTATAGCTACATTGCTAAAAATCTGTTAAACAGTACGTATATCTTTTTTAATAAAACTTGATGATTCATGCTGTTAACATTTTGCAGGACTGCAGTTAAATGATACCAGAGATTAGAAAATACAAACTCTGTTCTTGCTTATACAGAGGCACTTGGAGCTTTTAAACTGTTGCTACTGTATCTTTGCAGTAAATACAATAATTTTAGATAATAATAGTTGTGCCAGTCTTTTATAGAATGTAAGTTTATCTACACAGTGTGTAAAATATCAATGAGGGAGTTCATCAATGTTGATGTTATTCAGGAGATGCTTTGGTGTTTCCTTTGGTCGTAATGAATGCTCCAGTAGAGCATGAAAGCAGTGGAGTCTCATCCAGAAATCCAAAGACCAAAGAGCTAGGATTTCTTTCAAAAGGCACTGCTTAGAAATATCCACATACAATTAAAACTGTAACTTTTTCCTAAATCCTTAATGAAGTTTACATTCACATGAAGACTAGGTGCAATTTCAAGCTGAAAGGAAATTACCTGCAATCTCCTTATCATAACTCTTTGCTTGCATATAAGCCGATCACTGTTCAGGACATCCTTACTTTCTTGATAAGCAGGATCCTTCCTCCCCTTCATTCCACTAGCCTCCCAATGGCTTCCTTTCCCCCAGACCTCAGTTCCACCTCCAGTGTAAAAAAGTCATCTCTAACCTAGATCTACCTGAACAATTGCATACAGCCTCAATGTATTTTGGCGAATTCTGAGGGTTATTTGTTAGGTATAGGACGATCTTTTATTTCTGGGTGCATAATCTAAATAAGTGGTCCTCCTAATTGTGAATTATTCTGGTGATATGTCTACATAAGGCCGTCCTACGTGCTTGTCCCTTTAGCTATATTTTTCTGCACATGCGCACTTTAAGGATTATATGTGTGGTGAGCTACAGTTTAAGACAGTCATTGAGGCTCACCTTTCTCACCATGGTTCTTTGAAAATGGCTGAGCGTCATAAGAGAAAATTTGTCTACGAAGTTTGAGCGGAGAGCTCTCCTCTCAAAGTATTATGGGATTTGCTGTCACAGTGCCACATTTTATCTCCTCCTGTTATAAAGGACACTTTCAAAAAACATTAAGCCTTAAACTTCCAACATCCCTCAGATTTTAGAAGTCAGGACTCTTAAACCCGCTGCTTCCCCTTTTTATTGCTTTAGTTTTGCTTATTTTCAGTAATGTTTAGTGTTTGCCTAGTTATTAGGTATAACACTGTGTGATTGTAGCTAATAAAAGTACCATTGTATTTTAACCCGTGGTCTTTTTGTTCATTTTACACAGTGAATGATTTATCACTCAGGCTGGATTCACTCTTCTTTCAGTAGCATCTGAATCAACAGAGACACATTTATTTGGTTGGTGATCAATGATGTTTGCTGATAGAGCATAACCTAAATGATTAAATCCGGTGAAAGACAACTGCGTTTTTAACAGGAGTTAAACTATTTTTTAACATGAGTCTAACCTTTTAAGAAAGGGGCTGAAGCCCTGGCGATAAGAAAATTACTGTTTTTATCATTCGACTGAATCATTACTTCACCTATTCTTTGTTTACCCCATGTTGTAGTACTTTGGTAATGGGCACTTTTATTGTTAGTTTCATGAGAGCTAAGTTCCTGGTTCCTGTCCTGAGTCTTGAAGGCCAGTGGATTTATAGGGTTTGGTGTTTGTCTCCTGGTCGTGTCCAGGCTGTTTTCCGCTGAGCCCTCAGAGTTTTGGGTCGGAAAGTGGGGAAGATCAGTTTTAATTCCTGTAAGCCTTGCTCCAAGGTGGAGACCAGTTTAAAGTTTGACATTTATCCTTGTACCAAGTCTTGTCTATATTCCTGCTAACCACTGACCCTGCCTGTCCTCAGCTGCGCATGTCTATCTAAGCATGCTGGTGGACTCATAGAACTCTGAACCTGCCTCAATGATCTGAGGGTTCCTGGAACCCTGTCTGTTCCTGTTTGGATCAGAGCCCCTAGTCAGGCTATGGACTCCTGGATTTTGAAACTGTCCGGTTCTGAACTGTTTCCCTGACCTGGATCGTCTCCTGCCTGCTCACTGGGGTTGCTGAATCGTGGACACTCTGGGAGGCTCTGGGCCGCATCGCATGTGGCAGTCCATCAGCTGGATCTTGCCTTCCTCAGAGGGTATCGACAGAACTGTTAAACCAGGTAAGTGTCTCACTCTGATAATCATCTCCTGTCAGATGATCGTAGTCAATTTCACACATGTACAGCGAGTCATTTTCTGGCTCGCCTTGAACACTTGGTCCATCTGTCCTGTTTTATGACACAGACCTGTCAACAGTAAGTGATTACCACAAGTTGTGGTAATCACTTACTGATTACCACAACCCTCGTGTGAATAAAATATCTGAAATATCTTGGATCTTCACAAAGGTAGCCTTAAAGGAGTCATAACCTGGTATTATTGGATGATAGACCTACATTATATGGAACTTAGGTGGCAACAATCACTATAGAGTGTCGGGTCAGGACACTGTAGGGATGTTCAGGTGTTTGCAGTAAGAAGAGGCAGACTCCTTTAATCAGGTTTGATTGATTTATCTGCATAGAAGGTTCTGTGGAGGTGTTTGTGTGGTTTTTGAAATAAAAAACACACAGTACAGACTCAGAAAATAAAACTCAGACACAAATATCATACTAGCATTCAGCATGTAATGTATAATCAACAGGGATTAGCAATACTGCACCATAAAACTCTGAGACTATTGCTAGTTAGCAGCTAATGGCTAATCACTCATTTGAGGCTAACTGTTCACCATAAAATACACAATACAAACAACAGCAAACTACTGCTAAGCTATCAATGTAGGCATAGGGGGTTAACACAAACACAGAGTGTAACACAACATAAACATATTAACTCAGGGATCTAAGGACGCACAAACGGATCATTAAAAGGTTGTCTGCTCTGGACAGAGTGCTATGCATGTGGTGCGTTTAAGAACCTTGGAAAGGTAGGAATTTTCAAGAAGAGGGGTTAACTTTTGTACAATTATACTTGTGCAATATTTCTGAAATTGACCTGAAATTCATGTTTAATTATTCTCTGGAGAAAAGTAACTTATATACAGCTCATTTAGATCCTTTTTTATCTCCTTTTTCTTTCTGGTGAGGTACACTCTAGAATTTGACTTGTATGTATGATGCAGGACATGGACATTTGATCTCCAAATCTTATATAAAAATATATGAACACATGCTTTATATGTGGCCTTTGTGTTTTGAAAGAGTAACTCGGGTTCTGGGGGAACTATATCTACACCTAAGATTATAGATTTAGAAACAACTTTCATGTAAAAAGGTGCAATAATTTAACTTATCATCAGATGATTCAGGCCATCTGATCATAAGGTGTTAAATTTTAGAATTTGTCAGAATAATCAGATTCTCTGACTCCTTTCAAATCTTCTTTCTTCTGTTAATGTTTTAGTTATCAGCAGGAAAACTCACTTTGTGCCCATTTTCAGAGCTTATAAGCACTTTTCTGTCTAAAAAACAACTTCTTGTCTGACACAATGGGAAAATAAGGGGGGGAATCCTGTGTGTTCTGTGGTTGTTACACCTCTGTGGGAGTTCCTGTGGCTGCTTTTGGAGTCCTTGGCTGAAAAGGGGGGGTTGCAGAGATCTTACAGCTGTTATTCACCAAAACTGTATTTCCTTCTCTGGTCATCATGTCAAGATGAAATATGGACACTGGTTCCCAATGTCCAAAAATTATGATCATGGCACAACATCAGTCTTCCCTATATCTTATACACCTAAAGTGAGAATAAATCTTATAGAATCTCTAAATTGTGAATGAGCTTTTTCTCAATTACCCAGAAATTTATTTAAACTACTGAATAGAAAACAAAGCAAGCTTATAAAGAGATGTCCTGTTATGAGCTTGAAAAACTATTTCTCTCCATACAATTTTTTTTTAATTTATTTTCTTTGCTGCTTTGTCAGACAGTTTGTCATTTTACAAAAATTGCTTCATTTCTGAAGATTTAAATCTTTGTCAGGCAACCTAATCTTAGATAAAACTTTTGTTTTCTCAAACTCTAATAACTGAGTTTGACTCCCTTGGCCCTAACAACTGACATCATTTGTCTGTCTATTATTGTAGCTATACTTTTCCTTTTTGATTCAAACAGGATATTTATAAAGATGTTATGTAGATTTAATTCTGTGTTTCTGCTTAAAGTAATTTATTTGAATATTTTCATTGGATCTGATGTGAAAATCATTAAATTCTTTGTAATGTTTTATTTCCAGGAGCAGCATCCAGCCCTTATAACCCTCTATTTCCTGTGCTGCTGATTGTTAGTGGAATCATTGTAATTATCTCCCTGGCCTTGCTGTGGCGCTCTAGACACCTCAATGGTGAGATCTTTATCTTCTCATGTCATGTTAAATTGCTTCTTAATTTAAATACTTTGATATTTAATTAATGGATTTAATTTGAAATTGAAGTAAATCAATTTAACGTTGATGATGTGAATGTTTCTTTTTTATCACCCACCAGATCGATGCTGCATCAGGTCAGTATGAAACACTTTTCTCTCATCTGGAACTTTTAATCTTAATCTTTTTATTAATCTGTAAATTTATATCAAACTAATATTTTCAGGTTGTTCCGGTCAGGAAGCAGCAATCAGAGCTCCAGCACCAATCATGAAATGAATCAGATGGAAACTAATGTTTACATCTCTTTGCAACACGGTTGGTCTCAGAATAACATCAGTATTATTTTCTTCAACTCTTCCTTTATTGTGACTCTGTTTCAGAAAGAAATCAATTTCTTTAAAGCATCAAACAGTAAAATCAGTGCTGCTTTTGTCTGAAAAACACCAAATAACACCAGAGTTAAAGGATTTAAAAACATGGGGTCCGCTTCACAAAGCAGGTTTATTGAAAACTTTAAGTTTTCTGAACCTGAAAACAGGAAAACTTTGACTTTTCCGTTTTACAAACCTCAACCTCTGTTTCAGTCACCATAGTAACATTCTCCCCAGAGCTAATCTGGTCCCTAGCAGGATTTCTTCAGTAAACTCGGAGATGGAGATCCTGCCGAAGTGGACCCCAGCTTTCCCTAGAGCCAATCACACTGTTTTATTTCCTGATTTGGTCAGTTTTTGTTGTAGTTTTGTGAACAAAAAATATATATATATATGTATATATATATATATATATATATATACCTATATATATATATATATATACCCATATATATATATATATATATACTCATATATATATATATCATTCACTAGGTCCGTTACACTCATTAGGTTTTAAAAACAAACCTTGCATGTCCGTTTTAAGGGGATATCATTAAAGAATGATCTGCTCTTTTCCACAGTGAATTAAAGGAGAGGATTCTACAACTCAGTTGCAGGGCATTGTTTGGTTTGTTTAATATGAGCAAGATTCGGATAATTTTATTTTCATTTAGTTATACCTACAGTAAATGAAGAAATATTAAAGAGTAGTTTTCAGATTACACATAAATAGATTAATTATTTCCATGGGGGAAAAAGGAATTACTTTAGGGTTAGGATTAGGATTGACTCAATGATTACCTAATGAGCCTACTGGCACAATCTGAGACATTCTATGTGACTGATAACCTCTAATAACGACGATTTATTGGGATGATAACATCCGAAGCTGCAAACAACCACTTAGTATTTACTGTGTTCATAAAAAAAGACTGAATCAACATGAGGACGAAAGCATGAGATGGTCCACAGGTTCTATATATTAGAAAAATGTTTATAGACTTCATTTTCACCTGCTGCCAGAAGATTTCACCTAAATAGATACATTGATCTACTGCCATTCAAGAAATAACCCCGTAATATTACTGCAGTAATGAGGCTATGGCAAGCCAGTTTGATTTGTACTAGTTTTATTGAATTCCTGATATCTGAAAAAACAAATGTTCTTTGTCCAAATGAACATTTCAAACAAAATAAAATCCTCCATCTAGAATAAACATTCTTGACGTCAATTAATTTCAGATCTTTATAGTCCTAATATAATAACGGAACTTTGGTGACATTTAGCTCTGTATTTAACCCATCCCCTTGGGGATGGGTTAAATACAGTATGTGGGAGTGGGGCTCGAACTCAGAACCTCAGGATTCAAAGCACAATGCTCTAACCTCTAGGCCGCCACTCCTCACTCCAGGCCCCACTCTAATATTACTGGTCAGTTTTTGAATTATTTGAACTATGTAAAAAAAAATTAGATATCTATAAATAGATATTCAGTCAAGATCTGTAACACTGTTTATCTGTCTTTTAAAAATATTCTCCTTTTTTATTATTGTTTTTTGTTTCATCTCTGAATTAAAATCTGTATTTCCAGTGGGGTGAAATAGGCACTTCCTGTTGCCTGTTGTCATGGTGACGCCACTCCCCACTCTAGGCCCCACTCTAATATTACTGGTCAGTTATTGTATTATTTTAACAATGAAAACTTTTTTTCAGCTATCATAAATACATATTCAGCCAAGCTAATAAATGTCAGAACAGGCACATAAAATGTGTAAACATTTCTAGATATATAAAACTTCTTACAGGTAAAATTTTGGTTTTTAATTTCTTAAATTCAGTTTCTGCTACAAAAAATGTAATTTGGAAAATATATTATTACAGTTCAGTCTAGGAGTGTGATTTTGATCAGGGAGAATCTTATTTTAGTGATCTACCAATGGAGAGTTCCTACAAATGCATTTAATAAATGTGAGAAGTGCCCTGCTATAATATCCCACTTCATATAATCTTGGCGCAGCGAACTCCGATCTCTTGTTCCAGTTGGGTGAAATAGGCACTTCCTGTTGCCTGTTGTCGTATGGTGACCTCGTTGGAATCTGTGCTCCACTCATAATGGCTTTTCCTACTTTTAGCACATGCTAAACTCTCAGTTGTTGGAGTTGAAACGAATTGATAGCGGCTGTTATCAATTAGTTGAACTCAGAGTGAGCTGCCTCACTTTAGGCTAGATCACTTTATAGTTACAGATTTGAATCTGAGTTTGTTAAACCTGCTTCGTGAAACAGACCCCCATATCCTTTTTGTGCTGAATTTCATCATTCTATCAGAATTTATTGAGCAATATTCTGTTTATGCTGAGGAACATAAAAGAATAAATTTATATCATTACCATAAGCTTCTTTAATGGAAATATATATTTTTATTTTCTAGCGACCTCTTCAGTCTATGAGACGATCCAAACCCACAGAGCCACTGGAGGAGGTAAAGTATATATTTTAATATAGAGATGTTGTTGGTTAAGAAGATGGATTATAAATAGCTGAGTTTAAATTCTGAAATATTTTAAATACAGATGAATCCCAAGCTTTTATTTAATATCAAATGTAAAAAATTTAAAAACTTTAGGTTGCCTATAAATTTTCAGGAGATTTTTTAAACATTTATTTATGTTTTCCATGTGTTCATTGTACAATTTTCATAGAGAGGCCTCATCATTCAGAGGAAAATACTGATTATGCTAATGTGAAACCACAGAATTACAGAGCAAGATGAAGGTCAGGTAATCATTTCCTTTGCTTACACTGTCAGTGGTATAATCATTAATCTCTGCTCTGAAGATGTTTTTTTTCACATTTAGAGATTTGTCTTAAAATGTTACTTCTTAGCCTTGTTTGGCAAATATCATTAGGGAAATCTTTAAGTTAATATGTTAAATGTATGCTCTTTCTCTGCAGGTAATTGGAGTCCTCCATCAACAGATGATCCAGTTTGTTCTACGACCAGCAATAGCTACAGATAATACTGCTTCTATATAGGCTTCAAGTTTTGGGCATTTATTGTGTGAGAGTTACACTCATTACATGGTAGGGACCTGCTAGGTGCAGATCCAGGGAGATAACCTCATGGTCAGAAACACCCAAGTCATATGCTTTCATTAGGGTGATGGGGCGGTCTCTGTTAAGACTAAATCAAGAGCATGGTGGTGTATGTGTGTGTGTGTGTGTGAACCTGTCTAGCCCTCAGAGTGAGGACCATTTTTCCAATTTCACCATCAAATTGAGGACCAGTTGTTGCAAAGTGAGGACATTTTGTCTGGTACTCACATGCCACTTTGCTAATGCTTAGCTTTAGGGCTAAGGTGTCAATTGGTTAGGGCTAGGGTTAGAGTGAGGTATGCATTGGTAATGGTTAGGTTTAGGGTTAGTTTTAGGGTTAGGGCATTGAAAGGGTTGAAAGTGACTGAAAATCAATGGAAGTCAATGGGAGTCAACACATTGAGTCCTCATTGAGATTGCAGAATGGGTATGTGTGTGTTTGTGTGTGTAGGTACTGTGACATGTTGTGTGAGATGTAAGCAGTTCAGGAGTTCAAGGAACTCAGAAGCAGACAGCAGGATAAATCTCAATGTTAATAACTTTAATATTTCTTCTTAAGATAAAAATATCTGTGCCGCTTTAAGATGCTAATTAATATTTCATTTTTTATAGCTACATTGCTAAAAATCAGTTAAACAGTATATATATATCACAATATAAAACTTGATGATTCATGCAGTTAATGTTTTACATAACTCCAGTTAAATGAAGTCAAAGATTAGAAAATACAAACTCTGTTCTTGCTTATACAGAGGCACTTGGAGCTTTTAAACTGTTGCTACTGTATCTTTGCAGTAAATACATTAATTTTAGATAGTAATAGTGTTGCCAGTCTTTAATAGAATTTAAATCAATAAATTATCAATGAGGGAGTTCATCAATGTTGATGTCATTCAGGAGTTGCTTTGGTGTTTCCTTTGGTCGTAATGAATGCTCCAGTAGAGCATGAAAGCAGTGGAGTCTCATCCAGAAATAGGATTTCTTTCAAAAGCCACGGCTTAGAAAACTCCACATACAATTAAAACTTTTTCCTAATCAAGTTTACATTCACATGAAGCCTAGGCGCAAATTCAAGCTGAAAGGCCATTACCTGCAGTCTCATTATCATAACATCCTTACTTTCTTGATAAGCAGGATCCCTCCTCCCCTTCATTCCGCTAGCCTCCCAATGCCTTCCTTTTTGCCCAACCTCATACAGTATCCAATAAAGAAAATAAAGTTATGAATATATTTATACATTTGTGTTTTTTTATTGAGTTCGTGGCTCTAAATAATGAATAAATGGGTTGAGCAGTTTATATATAATTATATAAAAGACTCCTAGAGGACAGCAGAAAAACTCCACCCCATGAAACCGAGACTAATTCTAATGCTGCTTTCAGACTGAAGGCCTAGAATGTGGTGATTTCGGCGAGCTCCGCAGATAGTTCACCGCCCTGCATTTCAGATGCAGAGTGTTTACACCTTGGACCCTTTGTAAAAATTTAAACTTTGAAAAAACAAAGGGAAAAAAAATGCGTGCTACCCTTTCTTTCAGAGATATTAAAGATTTTTTTGGCCACCCAGAGATCTGCTATCCCCTATTAAGCTCCTAACTGATTTAAAATTATCCAGCTTACTTTTCAGTGCTACATCATTTGTGCAGGTAAAACTTGTTTGTGATGAATTGGTTTTTAAGATTGAATCTTTTTTAACTACGGCCTATGACATCACCGCTCCATCACCATCCCAGCAGACTTTAGTGCTTCACTTGTTCCTGATATAAAGCAAAACATCTCATTTCATTCCTGTGCTGGTAATGAATATAACATCGGACATGTTTACCTCATTTAGTGGATGGAATGATCATTTAATATTTAGTAAATCACCATATGTCATCTCCTGTCAAAGTGTCACTGTCAGAAGGCATTTCAGAATAAAAGTACAGGTGCTTCACAGACTGCTGCTAAATTGTTCTCTATGAACAACATTGAATCGCCTTGGGGAGAGCACCATTTTATTTGAAAAGTCCTGAAAAAAAAGAGACACAGCTCTGATTCAGTCGGACTTCCTCGTCTGACGGAATCAGAGTCGGACAAGAAAGAAAGCTCCACTGCTGGGCAGTGGACAGTGACCTGAACCGAGGTCTGAAAGGACGTTTAAAGGTCCTTCCTAAGGATTTCAGTCAAAGGTTTTTTTAAAAGTCACCTTAAACCTCTTAAGAGCATTCTTCATTAATTCGACTTCTTTTCAGCATCAATTTCTCTGTATTCTATTTTAAGTGAAAAAAGCAGTCCCTGATTGTTTGCCTTTTTGCGATTTCATTGAAGAGTTCAGCTCGTTTCAGCCTAACGATCACTGCTCCGCTCTCTCCATGTGGTGCTGCTGTTTCACAACACACATCAGCTTTTGTTCAAAATCCTGGGCTGCATCCTCCAGCGGCGGTCTACCTGAGCTATTATGGAAGCAAATGGATTACCATATTTCAAATGAAAAAGCATTTTACAGAAAGGCTTTTCATTTTTAGAATGTGGCTGCATTGCAGAGATGGGAAGTAAGCGAAGTACAAATGCCGTTACTGTACTCAGAGTGATTTTCTGATATTTTTACTTTTACTACTTATTTGCATGGCGGCTTTTTACTTCTACTCCTTACACATTTTTACACAAATATCACAGCTTTCTACTCCTTACATTTTTTTAAAAAATTGGCTCGTTACTTTAGTTTTTGAGATCATTTCGATGGAGTTACTGTTATTATTTTTCACATCATCAATACCAAATTCACCCACTCTGATGGGAATTCCACGCTTGCATTTGACGCATTCACTACAAGAGATGAATTCCACAGATTCGCGTGGTATTTATTCGGCTGCGTAAATCATTGCAGAAGCTTGGTGGCGGTGGCGTTAGCATAGTAGTATGGATGGCGAGATGATTGAAAATGAACACAACGGAGATCTAGTCCTATTGGCAGACATCCATTTAAAATGTAGGCAACGGCATGAAAAAAGTGGTTTCTACTTTTACTTTTATACTTTAAGTAAATTTACAAGCCTGTACTTTGTTACTTTTACTTGAGTAAAGAAGTTTAATCAGTACTTCCACTTTTACCAGAGTATTTTTTAACACAAGTATCTGTACTTTTCAAGTATGGAAAGTGAGTACTTTTGCCAACTCTGCTGCATTGTTTGACTACATAAATGAGATTAGTAATCAATCATCCTCTTTGCATTTTCATTTTTCTTCTTCAACACCGCTCATCCTTTTACTTAATTAAAATGAAAAAGAAAAAGACATTTCAGATTTATTTTTGCTGTACTTTCTGCAAATGCATACCAAAATTCCAGTTGAAATGTAAAATTTGAAAATGAAAAAGCCTTTCCAGAAATGATTTTCATTTTAAGAATGTGGCTGCATTATTTGACTCATAAATGAAATTAGGAATCAATCATCCTATTTGCATTTTCATTTTCTTCTTTAAAACTGCACAATTCATGGCATAATTAAGGAGAAAGCACAGCGGACATTGCTTTTTCGTGTTCATGGTCTGCCTGCAAAGTACTGTCCACAACTTGAAAACGAAAAAGCATTCTGAGTGGCGGGGGCAGCAGTGTGACGTCAGCAGCCGCTCTTCCTCAGGTCCTTGTTGACCGGGCTACCCATCTTGTTCAGTAGGGGGCGCTGATTATAGCAGGTGGCCTGCTATAATCTGTTCCCCCCTTGTAACTTTAAGAAACAAAGGTTTATCGCCTCCAAAGTTTCAGGAGTGAGTTTTCATCATGAAATATACGTATAAGTCAAAAATATTTGTCTGATTTAGACAGGGGGAACATATTATAGGTTTTATCTTTATTTTATATAAATAAAACGCCTGATGTTAGAACACAGACTGTATTAAGGATATGACAACAAAGAAAAATCGTAAGTTAATATAAAAAACAAATATAGATTTAAGTACTAAATTTCACAAAAAAACTATATACCACACCTTTCATCAAACTCGAAACCACGCCCACATTCCAAAGTGACAGCCGGAAGTCCCGCCTTAATTAAACCGGAAGTCCCTACTTAATTAATATAAAATTAATATAAAATTAATATAAAATTAATATAAAATTGATATAAAATTGATATAAAATTAATATAAAATTTATATAAAATTGATATAAAATTAATATAAAATAAATTTGAATTAAACTAAGAATAAAAAAATTTATTAAAAAAAATTCAAAAATTATAATAAAATTTATAAAAATGCATATAAAAAATTAACTATGTTATTTTAATAACGGTTATGATGATTAAATGATTATTTTTAATTACTTGTATTGATTTCTTATATAATCACTGTTAGCACTCCGTTTCAGACTCTGCATGCCTGCAGCTTGAGCAGCAGTCACCACACAGTCACTCCCCCAGCACCCCCACCCCCAACCCCTCGCTGCAGCGGCTGCGGCCCCCTCACTCTGCCTTACTGTGCATCTTTATTCATTGTCTATAAAGATATATAGATATATCTCTATATAGTATATATATATATATATATATATATCCATATATCTATATATCGATATACACGATAAATAATGATGTACATGTATATGTATCGGTCTATTAAAAGAAAAAAAAATAAAAAAAATAAATAAAAATAAAAATAAAAAAACAAATGTCTAATTTTGTTCATTCATACGGTTTAAGCGTCCCACATGCGCAGTAGAGACTTCAATAACGTCACAAGCCGTCTTGCTCCTTGTTTACTTCCGTAAAAATGGAGGGAAGGTTTAGATCGCATCTAGCTGTCTTTCCCAAACTTAAATACACAATCTTTTTTAAGATGGTTAGAAAAAAATAAATAAATAAAATGCTCTCCCACCATGGTTGTTGTGTTTCTAGCCGCTTCTGTGCTCGCTCAGACGCAGGTTGCAGTGGAAAAGATCTGGATCACTTTAGGCTGCTGTGAATCTATCTAAAGGGGTTTCCTTCCATCTCAGTAAGAAAATAGGGTTGACTTACTGCTCGCCAGACGGTAGTGTCCAGAGCATTGGAGCAGCCGACAAAGGCATGGGGGGGCTGGGTCGCTTGGAGCGTCGCGACGCCACGTTCTTTCCTATTACAAAGAGGCCAGCGACCAACTATCGCTTGATCACTGTCCTTCCTAAGGGTCACATGATGTGAAAGGTCTCACTATGAGGAGCTCACACCACGTCACACGGTTTAAGCGTCACCTGATGAAAAAAATTATTAAAAAATGTATAAAAATGCATATAAAAATTAACTATGTTATTTTAATAACGGTTATGATGATTAAATGATTATTTTTAATTATTTGTATTGATTTCTTATATAATCACTGTTAGCACCCCGTTTCAATCTCTGCCTGCAGCAGCTTGAGCATATTGGTTATTAATTCTCCAGTTTTATATTTTTAAAACACTTTACAGAATTTTATTTTTTATATTTTAACTCTTCCCTATTATGTTATTCTTATACATTTTCTAAGGTCCACATTTGTGTGACCATTTTCAATAATTTTCTGCTGCTGTAAATTTGCCCATTGTGGGACAATAAAAGGGATTTTCTATTCTATTCTATAAAAGGGGTAGAAAGATATAAGTAAATCTAAACAATGTATCTACAAAATGTATCTGCAAAATCTCTAATATTCAACAACAAAAAAAAATACTTATTTAAGCATATTGTGCAAAACAACAATAAAAAATTTTAACTCCTATCAGATTTATAGTCCCCACCCTGCAGATTTCTTAGAATCTGTCCTTAAATTACAGCCAAACCCATTTACACAGTAACAGATAAAAACTTTAGATAAACCAAACATTACCGCCACATATCTGACTCTATAACCATTAAAACAACTAGTAACAAGTAACATTTCCTCTCATCACGGAGCAAATCCCGATGATGAGACATTTGTTCTTTCTATCAACCCCCCCATACTGTCCTTCCTAAGGGTCACATGATGTGATAGGTCTCACTATGAGGAGCTCACACCATGCCACACGGTTTAAGAGTCACCTGATGTGAATGGTTAATTAATCCATCAGGTGTTTGGACCTTGGGAGGGGGTGAAAAATACACCACTTAGAAAAAAGAGGAGAGACTCTTTGTGAATCTCCTGACCGTGGTCTGAATCAGAGTTCTTTTCCCACGGAAGAGGATTTGGGAACAATGTGGCGTAGCATTATATAAATTCAAAAGTCGCGGTATCTGTCTTTGGTAACTCCTGATTCGATCAGCTGATAAGGTGGAGCCACAGCGTCACGATCTGAGCCACAAAGCGTCTGAAACACAATATGTTTAAAGTTAGTTTTTGTTCACTCATTTCACTGCCTGGGTTTTTTAAATAGACAGAATCCTTTTTTTTCTTTTCACTATTCAGTCATTGACGGAAATATCTATCGTACAAACCTGATAGATGACAGTCTATGGATTGCAAATGTTTTGTAGCGTTCTGCTGCCTGAGGAAAGATTTTCTGCTTTTCTCTGCTGTTCACAGAGAGCAACTTTGACAGAGCGGTTTTTCAGCTCTACTAAAATTGTATCAATAACTGGATAGTGATATTCGTATCTAAAGGCTTATCTATCCATATGTTTGATTATATTCTTAATTTGAAACCAACCGATTGGGAAAACTATAGCTTGTTAAAACAAACTGTCCTCTTTTTTTTATAATTTTTTGTATTAATCTCTTAATTTTTTCAAACATTTATTTCTCTACTGAATCATTAATCTTTTTTATCTATCCTTAGATTTTTGATTTTTTTTTTTGTAATTCTAATAATAGATTTGATATAGTGGCAAACTGATAAATTGTTTAACCCTTTCCTGAACAGAAATCAGAGAAACGCTTTAGGTAATAGCACCTGCACCCTGTTAACGTAGATTTAACAGATATATCAGCTATATGGTAATTTCACTTTTATTACTGAAAGGTTTTCAAATAGCATAGATTAAGAAAAAGT
Source organism: Cyprinodon brontotheroides (assembly GCA_018398635.1). Classification (NCBI taxonomy): domain Eukaryota; kingdom Metazoa; phylum Chordata; class Actinopteri; order Cyprinodontiformes; family Cyprinodontidae; genus Cyprinodon; species Cyprinodon brontotheroides. The sequence goes on along the minus strand of JAGKQL010002531.1, from coordinate 2,540 downwards.
AATTGCATACAGTATTCAGCCTATAATTTTTAGTCTGCCAAGACCAAGCAGTTTTTAACACATCTCAACCTCCAAATGTAGCTACTGTCTTCTTAGTAATTATGTGAAAAGAGCCTAAAAAAAATCAGAAAATTTCTATTCCTGTTTATTTTTATTTATTTATTTTTTTTAAGAAGCACCCTTGTCAGATGGCCAATTCTGTAAAACGGGAGGACATTTTAAGTGCAAATTTGATGGAGCCATCTAGCAATTAGAACTTTTGCTCTATCTAGCGTCATTGTTCTGAAGCAGGGGTTTGAGCTTCATGATACGTTTGTAAGTAAACCCTTTAAGTTTTTGCAAATACTCCTTGTGCAATTACTTGTTGGCCTCAGCCTTCTGGGACTTGTAGCAGTCATCTTTTTAGCAGACCGTCTGAGGAGCAGAACTTAAACTATTGAATATTTTCAACCCAGTTATCTGTTTTCTATACCCTACCAGCTTCTCCGTCAGTTTTGTTGTAGAGTGAGTTCCTGTCTTTATGTGTCATTACAAGAAATGCAGGCAGCAGAAAGTGCTAGTTGCTACTTCATTGCATTTTTTAAAAACAAATCTGCAGTTTACAACCCTCAGTTTGCAGTAAGGTAATCTGTCTAAAACCTTTGCTTTATTTTGGAAAAAATATATTTATATTTCAGTCTTTACTAAAATCCCATTTAAGTAGAAATTTTAGGTTATTCACAGTACAAAAGTCAATAATATTGCCTCCTTATCCTCAAATATCCTTGTCCTATGTCTCCACCATACTCCTGTAACCAAACACAAGAACAATCAAATAAACGTTCTGGTATTAGTATCACACTTGGAGGAAAGTTTTTGCCTTGAAAAAAAGTGAATTATAAACAAGCAAAAACTCACATTACAGACCGTTTCTCCTAGAACTTGTTTACAAATGCTTATGTAGGCAAAACCACATTATACGGGTTAAAATGTAAACTGCTCAGCTTATACTGCTGTTATTTTTTTCCTCATCAAAATTAGTTGTTTTAGATCTGCTACTTTATGTTTTTGCTTGTCTATCTTTTTTTTCTTTTTGTCATGAATGCAACAAGATTCAAACCAACCTCTAAGTAGTCTTAAACATCTACGCTTTCAGTGATCATACCATCATTTCTTTGTATAACTAACTAGTATAGTCATGTGAATATAATGTTTTTGATTGAATTAGTTGGGCTATTTATTATTTACAATGAAACCATCATGTCTGTACTCTTTAATGCAAGTCTGTTTTCAACCCTGTAGGCATTTAACCCTTAAACATGATATAACCACTCTGCCTAACTCTTTAGTCAGAACTATATCGGTCTGCAGAAGATAAAACCATGTCAAAAAACCTACAGGATCAGAATTTCAGCTGTGTCGGATCAGTAAACATTCTAGATGATAAATTTTACAGTATTTTACAAAGAATGATATTACGCCCTTTAGGTAAAATTACATCTCACAATCAATAGTACTTTACTTTTTCTTTTTACTGAAAGGTACTATAGAAATAATTTGGGCTCACCTTAAACCTACCGGTCCTGAATCTGGGCTATTCAGCCATGGGCAGGAAAATCAGCTGTTCCACAAAGCCCTTTAGGTTGGACCAGCAACATAGAGCTATAAGGTGAACAGTTAGTTTCCTGGTAATGTTGTTGTTTTTTTCATGCTTAGAAGAGAACGAGCCTACGGTCATCTTGAGTTACTCAATCATAAAACCATATGCAAGTGTTTAGTCAAATACCTCTCCACTGCTTTAGTCTAAAAAAAAAAACTCATCCTTTTCATTTCTCCTATTACCCAAAAATGTTTGTCTAAAACCTAAGAAAATGTTTTGTGCTAACATTAGGCAAACCATAGTTATTACAACTAGAACTATAGATGAATCGGGGCCAGTTTCAAATTCTAATTTTAGTCAAACTTTGTTGTCTTGTAAGACAAAAGATAGGAATAATTTAGAATTTGTTAAAGTGCACAACTAATGAAACACTTTGTTTGTTCTTTTGTTTAAATCTAACCGTTATTCCTTATCTCCGAAAAACATATTCTTACTATTTCTACCGTAAAATCTTTACTGATGACTCAGAATTTAGGCACTGATTATTGATTTATTCTCAGTCATCGATCAACAACTAATTATTTTGTTTTGGTGGTCTATAAAATGTTTCACTAGTTGGTAGGATCTTTGCTTCAGAGCTTCGTTAAATTCTAATTAATAAAAACTAGGAAGGATCAGTGCTATGATACAAACATGGGGGAAAGTCATGTTATCTCCTGACTTGTCTCCTGACTTGTCTCCTGACTTGTCTCTCTCTCAATAAGATTCAGCTCTATCCTCCCTGCCAAGCGGTCATAGGATAAATGTTTGTTTTATTAAGTTGTTGAAATAAAAAGGTTTACGCAAGCTCATAGGAACATGTTTTCAGTCCATACAATCTGAATGAGAGAGCAACAATTTGTTTTAGAAGCATTTTTTAACACGTTAAGAAAATTAACAAATTAATAAACAAGATGTTTGT
>JAGKQL010002530.1:0-14420 GCA_018398635.1 Cyprinodon brontotheroides | reverse complement strand
ATAAATTAATGTAACATTCACTGTAAAGAAATCGCTCATTTTAATTTTACAGTAGACTTTTTATATGTATGAGGAATTGCTTTTTTAATATTAAATATTTATAGAAATCTTTCTCCCACACAGATTGCATGCTTGACTTGCTATAAATGTTTGGTAAAACCATTTCTGCTGAAACTAAGGAGGGCCAGGTATATTGAAATTGTCAGCAAGATTATTTAATGCACAATCAACATTTTGCTGCCATTGATTTACTGCTCTGAACTAAAATAAAACCAGCTACCATTCAACACACACTCTCTATTACCCATTCCCCTGTGATGTCAGCGGTTGGCTGCTTTGGAAAAGTCAACACCTATTGATGTGAGCAAGCGGCTGTTTGTTTTTTTTTATTTTATAATGAGTTTTTTTCCCAGTTAATGCCCCGCTATAATTCATTTACTGAAAAATCGATACACATCAGCAGCTTTCCGCTTTCCATATTATTTCTATTTACTTTCACAGAATCCATCTAAAGCGTCTTAATAGACATATCCATAATGAAACTCTTCCTCCCACAGTGATCTCAGCACAGCATTCTGACTCATGGTTGTCACAGAAATGAGTAAGATCACTCAAGAACAGAAAGAGAAAAGCATGCAGGCCTATGCTCGGCTTTCTGCTCAGATATTTCAAGCCTTTAACTTACAGTTTTTGTTTCCATGAGTTAAGTATTTGTGACACCCACCTGACTATCTAAGACTAGAAGTCATATCAAATGTCAGGCCTGGGTAAATTGTTTCACAGCACAATGCTGCCGGTGCCTTTGATTTGCATCAAGCTGTCCTTTTGGTCTCCTCACACAGTCAGCATCGTCTCTCAGCTAGAGTCGGCATCAGCAGCAGCTCGTTGGTTGTTGGTCTGATTTTAATGCACACCTTATAGGAGACCTTGTGTAAAGCAGTGGGTTCAGAGCTTACATGACAGGCACTCCATATCTTATGCGTCACCCGATGGTGGGCACTTTTAAAGAGGTCATAAAATGTGGATCCGACTCCCTACCACAGAGGGATGAACAATCCGATTTTGCTGCAGCTCTTTCTGAGGCATCCAGGCGAGATGCTGGAGACCCAGGTGTGCAGTGTGCAGCCAAGCGGAGAGGAGCACTGCCCATGTGTCAGTTTGACTGGAATTTGCTTTTTAAACTCTGCTGATTCAGGCTATACCTGTTTAGTTTTTCATTACACCTTTGGATGAAATTAGTCTATGGCCAATTTCTTATGTTTAGTGGGTAAAACTTGTTTATTTGTTGTTGATGTGTTTGATAGATTGGTAGGCATTTATTTAAAGCCTGCCTTTGCAGCTCTCCCTCATATGGGGAATGGTCCCAGAGAGGTGGATGTTACTCAGGGGACTCCCAGTCTGACAGCTTGTTGGTCTTGCAACCTGAGCCCACAAACTCAGCTCTATATAGCATAAGATCAAAAAGACTGAGAAGAAAAATAAAGTTGCAAAGCATACCTAGCAAAGCAAGGAACACATTTTCTTAATTTTAATTTTTTTGATTAAAGTTACAGTTTTTCTTTTTAAACAAAAACTCAAAACCACAACAGTTTGATGTTTCACAGGTACTTCTTGCATACAAAGAAAATTAAACCATATTTAAGTTTTTTTGCAGGTATATCCAACAGTAGAAATATGAAAAAAACAAAAACATTGCTGAATTACATAAAGGATCACTGAAATCCCAATGAGTAATAAGGTCTGGGACTAAAATGCGAGGATATCAGTGAAGAGGATAACATTACTTTTTAAGGTGGTCACTTGGCTTTATTAAACATAGTAGTGCAGGAGCGTCTGTATAGATTATGGAAACAATACTTATCATTTTAGTTTGAACTTTTAGCCTGAGGAAAAAACATCAAAAAAATTGAGTGAGACTCTGAGGATGCATTAGTTGAGCATCAGCTTTAATCTGAGAAACTTGGACTTGCCAACTCGCCATCTTGAATTTCATTCTTGTAACATCCCTATACTTGCTTTTTAAACTCAATATTATACATTTCTCAATGTATTCATATCCGCTGCATGTTTACTTGTTTTTGTGTAGCACTTTATTAAAACTAATTTCTTATACATTTAAAACACAACTTAGCAATAAAGCTTGTTCTGACTGTGCTTCTGCTTATTGGCTTCCTTTATTATGACAGTTTTTACTTCATCTAATTATTGATTTTCTTTCTCACAACACCAGGTTGGGGTCATCAGTAGCTTTATATGTTACCTGTATTCATACATTTACATTAAGAAAAATATAGCATGGAAGAATCATTTCATACGTCATCATTGACGTCATCATTGACGTCATCATTGACGTCATCATTGTTGTGTAATCACATTTAAATAAATAAATGTAATTACACAACAATAAATACATTTAAATGCCCTTCCCTGTAAGGGTGGCAAAAATGCTATTTCATCAAATAATTTTCTGAGTGTCAGATATTGTTCCATTGGTCAAACGGAAAATTCTGCCGATACAAATTCACCCCAACTTCCATTCAAAAAAATAAGAATTTCTTAACAAAAATCATTCAGCTCCAAGTTAAACATACTTTAGTTAAAACCACTGACTATAGTAGTGAAACTCAACCAAGCTATTTTGTACACAAAGAAGAAAAAAACTAAAATTGGCTGAAAACCGTAATCAATAAAACAAGGTGATGGTATCACATTTCATCATGGATTGTTTGTTTACAGTTTAACTTGAAGAATTTGGAATGTGAACAAATTAGCTTTGACTTAATTTAATTGCAATGTATTCAAACTATTTCAAAATTCCAATCCAATAGGTAAATAAAACACAATTTGAAAAATGTTTTATTAAAAGATTTGCTTAATCATAAACTGATAACCAATAGGTAATTGATTCCTAACCTTATTTGAGGGGACTCCTCATAAACAACTGGTCATATTTTGGTAACCAAATGTGATGAGCAGGCTCTTGATGATGGCGTCTGTATCCATGTGATCCTTGTTAGGTATTAAACAGAAACAGACAGAATTCCAGTGAGTTTGTTTTGTTTGTTTTTTTTCTCCTCAAACACAGTGGTGGGCAGGATTGTTGGAGAGGGGGTTTGCAGCAATTGGAGAGGTGATGCAGAGCCAACTGTGTCCTCCTTCCCCAATGATCATGTTAATATAATTATAAACATTGGTGCCCAATGTCAAAAATTGATATGAGGGTTTTTGACCCAACACTATTTTATACTTTCACTGCTATGTGGTGCTGTCTATGGAGTTCTTTTGATCAAGCATCTGTTCATACTCTGTTCATATTAATCATACATTTAAAATCAGTTATTTGTGTTAGATGTTTGTGTCTATAGCAGTAAAATGCTATTTTTTTTAACATGACTCAAATACTGATTTTCTAAATTCTATTTATAGTTATTTTTATCCACTAATTCGTAAACCAACAATGATAACTAATTTGTCTGCAACTCTAATTAATAATATTGACTAATTACTTTCCTAATCCAAATAATTTCTTTTTTTTTTACTTACTTATATTTCAGATCATCTTCCGGTGTTTCTGTAGCCCTATTTACCATTATGCAGAACATCACTTAAATATACCGTAGTGTGCCTTTTATTTCCAACACAGTACCACCAGCTCTTCAATCCACAACTACAATTCATTCTTTAAAAAAAAAAAAAAAACAGCTGAAAGTTAAAGCAAAAGATGCTAATCACCAATGATACATAATGCATATTTAATGCATTAAATATACCGACTTTTCTTTTTTGCTGCTTTAAATTATGTCTTATAAGACGTTAGGGTCTTCTTAACGTTTCCTGAATAGTATACTAATATTTGTTGCATGTGCATAATAAATCTACATCTAAAATCTAAATCTAATACAATATAATATAAATGGGCAGTGTGTGATTGTTGCTGTCTGCTTTAAAGGAGTAGAAAATGAGGCTTAACATAGTGTAAATGGAAGAAAATGTGTATATAAGACTCACAGAGCTTCGTTTGTAAAATATGACCATTAGAGTACTGTATAGTAATATCCTTTCCTTCAACCAACATCTAATTCATGTTTGTTTAAAGATGAAAAGATGATAAACAACTGTTGGAGACAATGATTTAAATCCCAAACTGCCAAAAAGCTGCCTAAAACTAACATTAAGGCTAGTGCCTTAGGAACCTGTTAAATGTGATCAAATTAATGTAAAGGTTAAATGCATATCATTTGTTTTGTTGATAATATGCCAAACAGCACATACGTAGAGCAGCAAACACAGTAAGTTGACTCATCCCTGCATTTATTGTAAAGTCCGGACTGATACGGTTAGAAAATATTGTTAATAAATAGAAAAGGAGCAGAAAAGTTGTATGTGGCATAAGTTTTTCTGCAGGTGACAGATTGCATCTGAAGGGAGTTTAATCAATATTACAGCAGTCTAACTTTTAAGATAGATGTTATTATTTTGTTGGTTCAGTCCTGCTTTTTGTGCCTTTTAGCTATACCAACACACTGATACCTACATCTGTGAACCACCTGCTGTAGCCTGAGCTGAGCTTTAACAAAGGCTTAGATCTGTGTCCATAAAATTTTTTGATTGTGCATTGGCTTCTAGCAGCACAAACACAGCCTGCTCAGCCATGTCTTTTCGTCAGTCTGCTTATATAGGAATGCTGTTGTAAGGAGGAGAAACTTTGGACACTGTGGGACTAATTAAAATTGGAAGTGTGAATAATGGTGAACAGTTTGATAACTTGACTATAAATATTACAATGTGGGGAATCTATACCAACAACTAGTGCTATCGTTTTCACTCAAGACTCCCTAAAGAGATGGAAAATAAGTTTTGCAAACTCTGCCACTGTCAATTAAGTTCTGTGGGAATTTCTTGCGGATGTTGAACAGAATGACACCTCTCATCTGCTCTCAAACTGAACAATCTAATAAGTACTTTAACTCTATGGTATTTTGTAAACCTTGCCAACGACTTTATGTTTAAAATATAAAAAATAAATAAATAAATAAATAAAAAAAGCGTGTGATATATTAATTAAGCTTATGTTATTTCAGATATTTAGATTTTTGTTTATATATATACTGTAGTATATATTACAGCCAGGGCAGTCAGCTATGCTTTCAGTAAAATTGTAAAGAAAAATAAAAGATATACAGATGTTCTCAATCACAATTCAAAGATGTAATTGTTCAAATGAAGCATGGACAGATCGATTACATACAGTGTAATGAGTTGTTTTTACCTGCTGACATACCTTTTTTTTAACCCACGATGTTTATTCATTAGAGTATAAAATGGCATCGCTAAATACTTATTTTATTTTCAGTCTTTTGGTATGAGAAGGCGGCAGGCCTTACCAGTTGTTTTATCTGCAGCCTTAGAACAGCTGTCTGAGAGAAATCACCATGCAATGCGTCTTATTGGCTCCTCAGAGATTTACACAAGCTTTGCTCTGTTGCTGGACAGAGAAAAAATAAACAAAATTAAGTTTTCGTGGCAGATGCTTGGCTGTCTCATATCATCTCATGAGGGACTTAACACATTTAAGACCCTTCGGGATTCAACAAACAAAGCCTCTTCTCAACACAGACGCATCCCTCAGCTGCTGGATAGGCCGTGTGTTTTGTTTTTATATTTTGTGTATTTTTGTGACGGATCCCTGTTGGGCTCTTCCTCTTTCCCCGAGGCTGGCTGTGCACCGCAGATTGCTTCCGGCAGCCTCTCTGGATACTACGGCCCTGCAGACTGTTAGGGGTGCCTGTTCCGCTCCTATCCATCCTGCTTTCTTCTCTACCCCTGCACTGTCAGGCTACCCTGACCAGCTGGTGGAGCTGGGTAGCTGCAGGCTCCTTGGACTCGGATCAAGTGGTGCTGTCTGGCTTTCTGTGCTGCTTGTGTCTCAGTAGAGAGGAGCTTTGTGAAGCTCCAGAGAGAAGGGTGTTTTTCAAAGCAGTATGAATTTAGAAACTGAAAGAAAAACTGAATTCTTGAGGGAACATGATGATACCTGAACTTTAAAAGAAAATCTAAACTTCAGCAGTAGATAACAGAGATGGAAGTAGCCTTTGGTTATAGGGAGGGAGAAATGGCATGAAATCTGAGCTGACCTCACAGCTCTGTGCACAGACTAATATGTCCAAGCTCATCAGGAGCAGGTGCTTTCACAAAGAAGTGTGAGAAACTAATCAGACTTGCTGACCTTTTCCAGCACCATCATGCTGTGTGTAGATAATCTCTGTTCAGACTGTCAGTAAACACAGGTCAGATGAGGTAACTGAAAGTCCAAAACCCTCACTTTTGTTTGGGTCAGTATACCCCATAATTTGCTAGTGTTGAACCCTAACCCTTTTTTGTCAATGAAATATCTCAATTTACCTCATTAATACAGGGGTTTGGTTAAAAATGCTAATTGTCCCGATTTTATGGAATGTTTACAAAAATATTTTTTATGTACTGTATTTGAATATCATCTGCTAAAGGAAAAAAATGACTTATGAAGCAACTTGAATTGTATAATGACAGAAATAAAATACTAAAACAAGGAAAAAATTTTATTTGGCACCTTTTATTTAGATTTGTATCTAAATATAGATAAATTATTAATTTTCAATTTATTTTGAATATGGCTGCAACTAAAAACAGTTGTCATTTTTTGAAGTACAATTCATACCCATTTACCATACATTTCTAAATGAAATCCAACCTAGTCAATCATCAGGTTTCCAAAGTCAGTCTCAGATTCAATTACAGACAATCCTAATCAATCAATTTATAAACTGTAGACAAATAAAGTTGTCCAGTTAGTTGAAAGCTTATAAAATAATACCAGTTGTCTGGATCTAGTCACACTAAGAAAAATCGCTCATCCTGGGCGACCATGTGTTATTTTAATCTGTATTATTTGTTTAATACTTTTTTTCTTTACAACATGAAATCTGAGTCATACCACTTAGTTCTGCTATTTAAGGAAAGCTTAAATAGTTTGGTTTGAGTTAAAGGAGGAACATAGATAGTGATAGTGTGTCTAAAATACCTAAATGCATACAGGTCAAAGCTCATCTCTTTTAAGATCAACTCTTTATTTAATTTAATTCATCTGCTTTTCTGTGGTATGTTAGTTTCAACGGAGCAAGTTTGCAATGGTTTATTCAGTAAGAAATATTTTGCTGCTTTGAAGGATTTGCTTTAGCTATTAGTTTTACAGGGAAATGAGTACAATTTCAAATTTATTGTAAAATATTTCTGCAGAAGTTTTAACTGCACAAACAAGACACTGAAACAGGGTTTTAAAAATTTAAAACATAATTCATACATTTTAGTGATGTTTGGACCGTTTGTACATCTGGTGTTTTTCTTCTCATTGTTTTCTATTTAAACAGCCTCACTAAATCTGGATTTTATGATCCTTCTTTGTGACTTATTTTCTCCTCATTTTCTCATCATTGCAAACATGCTGTGATTTGAATTGCATTCAGCTCATTTTTTTACCTCCATTCACTCTGCTCTTATTTAAGAGCTGTGTTTCTCTCTTCTTCCATAATTTGCCCCAGCCTGCCTTCCTCGAGGGTCTCATTAAATTTTCACTGAAGTGTGGGACAAAAACACTTTTCCCTGAGCCTTGTTTTAGTTATATTCCCCATAGTTTTGACATGATAAACATATATCATATACTCTAGTTACAATATTTGCACAATACTTTGGCTTATGTTTTTCTCTTTAAAGTTGTATAAAATAGCTAGACTGTAATGGATGGAAGTTTTTATATGTTTGACAATAAAAATCAGTTAGTCTATGCTGGGTTTAGATATCATAAATTTAATGGATCATTTCAGTGGCAAAAACTACTATAAAAACATTCTGTTAAATATAAGCTTTTAAAAGTTATAAAATTGTTGGAATGGCAGATGATTTAATAAGAAGAACCAAAGTAAACATTTGCTTTTTTTGAACAGTTGATGGTCAAAAAAATGAAAGAAGGTCCAAAGCTAACCTGCATCATTGTCCTTTATAGAGATGTTGCAATTATTAAATGTGAAAATTCCTTCCAAATTTCCCCATATCTAAATGTTGATGTATGAAGGTACACAGGATATAACCTTTTATATTTACTTAAACTTTTTAAAACTTTTTTTACATATGTTTTTTTTTTAGGTTTCAAACGTATTTATACCCCTTAAAATTTTTCACATTTAGTCATATAACAAACACACATAAATACAATTTGAAATTTTATGTAAAAGTTGAAAACAAATAAGTATTTAGTTCTGAAGTAGAAATAAAATTATACATGATTTTTTTTAAAAAACAAATTAAAAACCTAAAAAGCATTGTGTAGGATTCTTTAGCCCCTGAGTCAATAGTGTGCAGAACCATCTTTTTCTGCAGTTACAGTAGAAAGCATTTTAGGGTATCTCTCTATCAGCTTTGCACATCTAGTAACATAATTTTTAGCTCATTCTTTGCAAAAAGGCACAAGCTCAGTCAGATTAGATGGAAAGTATTTGGGAAACGTTTTCAGATGTTGCCACAGATTCTTGACTGGATTTAGGTTGAATTGGCCATTCTAAGCATTCTATTGTAGCCCCATCCATCTTGCCATCAACTCTGACCACCTCCACTTTCTGAAAAGAGGCACCACCCGAGCATGTTGCTGCCACTATATTTGTCAGTGGGGATGGTGTGTTCAGGGTGACGTGCAGTGTTGCTTCTCTGCTACATAGCAAAAAGCATATGTCTAATTTCCTGGATTTATAAAATTTTGTGGTAAAAGGCCTAAATATTTTGATGATGGAGGGTTTGTGGGTTTATTTCATATATGTGGAGAGCTTTCTGTTTCATGCTGAGCAAGCTTGAATTCACTCCATCTGTTGTCCACAGGACTGATGAGAGTACTGTCCCCTGTCGTGCTGCTGACCCTATAGTCCCACAAACTGTGTTCTGTTTGTCAGGTAGTCTTTGATCCAGGCGATTGTTGAGGCCTCCACCTGAGTCAGCTGGAGTTTCTGTCAAAGCATTATAGGCTGAATTGTGTTAAATGCACCGGAGAAATCAAAGTAGGATCCTCACACAAACTGCAGGGGGTTCTGATAGCTGCTTGTTTTCTCATTCAGCTGGACCAACAGAAGTCTCGCTTGGGCCTTTGTGATGTGGTATGTCAGGGCAACAGGTCACTGAGGATTGTGGGCTGAATTTTCTTTGGTTCCAGAACAATATAGAAGGTCTTCCACACCACTGGACCCTTACTAAGCTGCACAATTAAGAACTAAATTATTAAAGTCTGATGCTTCGATTACATTTTACATAATATATATGCATTCAAGTTTCAACAATAATTTTAAGATTTACAAATTTAAAAGAACACACTTCAGCCACAGGTCTGATATGAGTGCTTTAACTTTGAGCTAAATATCTTTATCAAAGTCCTGCAGCTGCTTCTTTGAACATGTATTTCACATAGCAGAGGGTTATGAGTTGCACTCTGGCATCTTTCATTAAAGGAATAGTACACCCAAAACATGATTAGCCTTCATTTTCTACTCACCCCCATGCTGAACAACACTATGGAGTACTTTTTTGATATCTCAAATGCATCTGGAGATCTGGGAGGCTTCTTGCTGTCTGCTGACATTCAAATAATGGAGGTCTATGGTGCCCGAGACAGAAAGGTCCATAAAAGTCCACAAAAAACGTGTCAATATTCCTCCATACTGCTTGTCCAATGTATTCCAAGTGTCCTGAGTGGGTAGCATCCAGAATTTACTCGAAACAAAGTCATTTAGAATGTTTTTAGAGCATAAACAGTAGTGTATAGGATTTCCTAAAAGCGCGTTCACGAGTCTACGGAAACCGCGGCAGACTAAACCAGGTGAAAGTGCGCATTCAGCTCGGCAAAGAACTCATGCTCTTCCTCAACACTGAAGCCCTCAGACATTTTTCTTTCGTTGTTTCTTTCTTTGCACAGGTAAACAGCACATTTCTTCTTCTACGCTTGCATTATTGGCAGAGCAGACGCTGAATGCGCACTTTCATCTGGTTTGGTCTGCCGGCTTCTGTAGCGTCCTGAACGCGCTGGCGCGCGCTTTCAGGAAATCCTATACACTACTGTTTATGCTCTAAAAACATTCTAAATGACTTCGTTTCGAGTAAATTCTGGATGCTACCCACTCAGGACACTTGGAATACATTGGACGAGCAGTATGGAGGAATATTGAAACGTTTTTTGTGGACTTTTATGGACCTTTCTGTCTCGGGCACCGTAGACCTCCATTATTTGAATGTCAGCAGACAGCAAGAAGCCTCCCAGATCTCCAGATGCATTTGAGATATCAAAAAAGTACTCCAGAGTGTTGTTCAGCATGGGGGTGTGTTCAGCATAGTGTCAATTTCTCACTTTTAAAAAGAGACTGTTGGTTTATTAACTCCACTATGATCGGCTGCTTCTGTTTAATTTAAGACTGAGAGTTTCTCTTTTTGAAATATGTTTAAAAAGAAGTCCAACTAGTTATGTTATGCACATAGAGGGTGAGCCGACTGTCTAAACTGTGAAGTTTAGACGGCTGCTTGACAACATTTAGTAATAAACATAGATCTCTTTTTATTGTAAAATCAATTTATGAAACATGCTTTTATAATGACTCTTTACATTAAGCTAGTACCTTTTACATAATTTAATGTGGAACAAGACGTTAAAATAGAAGAAAATCTGACAGCACAACATTTACACAAAAGTGAGCAGACACACACTCTTGACTTCAGGTTGAGATTCTCCTCTGGGATTTAATGTTGATCCTCCCTGCTGAGTGTAAATTTTCCACTGCTACCTCACAAATAACCCAATGGGTTGTAATAATTAAACCAGCAGGGGAGAGGGAGCAGTGATCAGTGAAACCACTTCCACTAAAGATGAGAGTTGCCTTTCCTCATTGGGCAAACAGAAGCATCCTATCTCTCTCTTACTGGTAGCTGTGAAGTGTTTAAGACATAACCCAAATTAGTTGGTGATGTTGAAATTTACTTTTGCATTCTTACCTTACTCTAAGGTAGGCATTTTTTCTTAAACGATTAAGTAAAAGAATTTAAATTGAACAATGAATAAAATGGTTTCAGTAAATTCTCCCATCTTGGCTGTAAAAAGAGTGTTGCAAAAGTATGTGCCATACAGTACATTTAATGAGAATGTGGCTTTTTGTTTAAAAAAAAGATTTATGTTAAAGGTTTCTGTCACATTTTGTATCTCAGCAAAATCTGCCCCCACTATATGTAATAAACTGCACTTTTAACTAAAGGATGTTCCATATAGGCAAAAATCGTGTTCGCGATAACGTTCAAATTGCTTGGAGTTGTTTCAAATTTGCCAGTGTCTTTTTTATCTTCTAAAATACAAAACCAAGATTTTTTGCAGAAAAGGGATGCTTTTTCACATTAATTCAACACTTGCAGTCAGCTATTCAGTGATGTTCAGCCGATGCAGTTTCATATTTTAAATATTTTATGTTTCAAGTTCGAATCGAATATTCTAAAAGACAGAAAAATTGTAAAAAATTTTAGCTTTGAAGGTTTGCAAAGATGCCCAAGTGTCGTTTGGTCTTATAAAAGACAAATTGCTACTGCTAATCAACCTAGCTTGAATCTCCATACTTCCAACTCCGAGACTCGTCAGGTATTTCCCTTGTTTCTGCAATGCTGATTAAAGAGCCATCTAGTAAAGATCTGAAGACAACAAAAAGGGCCTAATTTGAGGGACAAGATTAAACGTACTGATTTAATTAATGTAGTTGTGCTATTTAATTGAACTAAAGTAAATCCGAATTTGCCCATTTCAGAATGCTGGCTTAGGAATCCTCAGTGAAAATTCTATTCAGTTCCAAATCAGAATCGACCTTTTATCTTAATATTACTTGCATGAATTGCGCCATAAAAAATAACCGTGGTTATCCACTGAGTCCTCAGGTTCCTTTTAAATATTAGTCTAGAAGTTCCCAGGGTGACTCACAGGAACACCCCATGTTCCAATTAAACCTTATCTAAAGAATAGTTAGGCATCAAAAAATGCCCACTACAGCGAGGAAAAAAAGAAAAAAAAAACGCTTTACCATCATAAGGTGTTGTGATGATGAGAATGGTGCTGATTCAGGCTTGAAATGAGCAACAGTGTGGTTTGTCAAAGTCATCCAGATCCTATGGGGAGGTGGTGACTGAGCTGTACTTCTTAATCCAGCCTCCCGTTAACCATCTTGATGGTGACTTCCTGTCCCTTTGCCAAGCTTTGTGACTTTGGGGCGAGTGGGAGACTCATGCAGAGCTGTGGGTGAAAAAGCTGAAAGAGCTTTAAACCCAGCATGTTACCCAACATTCAGCGTGGCTATTTCCACCTTCCTCTACTCTTTACCCCTGTGGTTCTGCATCCAGCTGTTAAATCACAGATGAACAACGGCTGATCAGAGTTGACAGGCTGTCTTTGTGCGTGCCTGTCTGACTGCCTTTGGTCATGCCAAATGTACAGACTTCCGCATACTAATGTTGAGGTCAAGGGACATTAAAGCACAAAACATGTGACTTCCAGAGGGGATAGGCAAGATGTGCATGAGGAACAGGGTATGCATATATTCTAAAAGCAAACAGATACCAACTAATTTATCTATTGTCAAAATCCAGAATAACAGGTGAAATACTGTATTATGACACCACTCGTTAAGGAACATGCCAAAGCTACGGCTGCATGTTAATGAATATAATCTTGTTATTCCCAGTATCCACATATGTAAAATATTTGGAGACATAATTCATATATTTCAGATATGGTTGAATAATGGGCTCTATATGCATGATTCCATTACATCCTGAACTTAAGGCAGCTTCTTCGTTTCCTGTCTTTCTGTACTGAATGAACTAATTAATCCAGGTGTGCCTGATTTTGGTAACCATGACTCCATTAATGGTCATACATAACTGGATTGATAAGTTCATCCAGTAATGAAAGACATGAAATAAAAGAAGCTGCTTTTTAAGTTCAGAAAGTAGTGGAGTTGTACAAAAGAGAGCTTTTTGGCTTTGGGAGAGCCATTTCTGAGAGTTAATTGTAAACTGATTTTTCCGGCCCTACTACTATTTTTTTGCTTTAGGTTAATTTTTCTGTTATAGCAGATACAAGCAATTTTCCCTATAAGCCCTCAAGATATATGCAATAGTGCACTGCTCATGCTCTTCAGCACACAAAAAATCTATGCAGCTCATAAAAATAAAAACCAACAAACTATATATTAATTAGACCAGTAATATTTTTTCTGTATCATTTTTTGGACTTAAGACCAATAATGAAAAGCAGTGAGAAACAACTGATCCAATGTACACGGACCAAACTGCAAAGCCCCAAATTCCTGTTATAAAATTTCTTGAAAAACTGAGAAACCCTTTTTCGGCTTGCCAAAACCACATTTAATATAATAATAATAATATAAAAATGATGAGGGAATGAATCATCTTGATTTTTCTTTTCATTTGTGCTATTATAGCACCTCAGCCTGCTGGATGTGCCAGCCTACTTTACTGAATAAAACCCAATCTAGATGTTCTAGCTCACTTCATCTAGCTACTTTTCCGCCAGTTTCCAAGTATGACAATCAAATCCGCTTTATAGCAATAATACATTTAAGAGTTGTATTTGGATAAATATGTTTAGTAAAAACCTCAGTGTCCTTTAAAAAGTTTAACAAATGACTTTTATTCAGTGCCTCAAAGATTGCTACATGCACAAATAAATAATCCAACAGGAAGAAGAATGTGTTGGTGGCCCCAATGATTTACCAGTCTAGTCTTCCTGAACAATCAAACTCACTGGTTTCTAACAGCCCCTGCTATCCAACATGCAGACAGTTTAATACACACCTGCTTACCGAGCCGCAGACGATGCCCAAGTGACTTTTTTTTCTTTTTCTAAATTCAAGTACACATGATGAAGAAAAAGTGTAAAACAGGCATCCATCAGGGAATTCCTCTGATTTCTTTTTATTTTATTTTATTTTGTGTTGGCTTCAGCACTTAGATGTGAGGAGCAAAAGCAGTTGTGGTATTTATGCTACATTTTCCACTAAAATACCAATTGGTGCACAGTGAGAAAAACTTATTATGATTCCATTTTTAAATACCCTTTAGAGTCTGAAGTCATGCATTTTTCCCCTCTATGTTCATCCTTAGTGCACACTGACTACATTTTTTCCCACAAACAACTTCTGAGTGGTTCATCATGATTTCACTGACTGGTACTGAAGAAATAACTCCCAAATCACATTTTTTGTCCAACTATAGAAACCAGTGAGGGCCTAGAACTTTGAGGGATGAGCCTAAAGGCTTCACTCTTAGAGCCTATTGCTGGAGGGTTAAAGGTGCGAGCAGAA
>JAGKQL010002529.1:0-14515 GCA_018398635.1 Cyprinodon brontotheroides | reverse complement strand
GAAGGATGGAAGGAAAAGGCAAAATCTGATCAGCAAAGATTCATGTGTGCAAAATGTGGGTGTGTTTCCTGTGCACACAGTGGCCTGCTGCAGGCAAACTGCAGAGATTATTCTAAAACGCATAAGAAACGCGAACTGGCTTCGGTGGTTCTTGATTAAATGAGCAGACTGGCTCTTGATAGGGTGCAGCCTGGAGGAGCGTCGGCTGCGCACTGGTGTTCCCAAGCCATGAAAGAAAGACGAGGTTCTAAGCCATGAAAGAAAGACGAGGTTCTAAGCCATGAAAGAAAGACGAGGTTCTAAGCCATGAAGCCATGAAAGAAAGACGAGGTTCTAAGCCATAAAAGAAAGAAGAGGTTCTAAGCCATGAAAGAAGACAAGGTTCTAAGCCATGAAAGAAAGACGAGGTTCTAAGCCATGAAAGAAAGACGAGGTTCTAAGCCATGAAAGAAAGACGAGGTTATAAGCCATGAAAGAAAGACGAGGTTCTAAGCCATGAAAGAAAGACGAGGTAATATTCCACAAAGGAAAAACGCTGATTTATTGGACAAATCACAGAAGAAAAACATTGTTCAAACATACAGAGAAAAGTGAAAGAGTAAATTCACTCTGATTCCAGCAGAGAAGCAGGCGGCAGACATGTAAATATATCTGAGAAATCTTGTGATAGAAATATTGCAGCTGTTTGAAAAGAGCAGACTCCATCTGATGTGGAGTCTGGTTCAAAGCAGCCGTGAAGCGGTGAAAAGATGCAGCATTAGGACATCAGAAAGGAAAGCTAGGTCACTCTCAGCTCAGGTGAAGAACTTCAGATGCAGATAGATCAGTGGTTTTCCTGCCAAGCCCACCTCCGTAACCGATGACTCATCTCCTCCTTGGCCGGTGGATGCGGTGACCAGCCGCGCTGCAAAGAGCTTTTTCAGCCTCAGGCAGTCATCCAGAACGCTCACATTCAGTAGAGATTCCTAGATGGCAAAGTTAGATCAAACAAAACCAAACTCACCAACCGCTAAAACCTGAACTAACAACTGTGCTTTAACATCCTGTAGATTATGTAAGTTTGAACTGAAAATAATTTTTAAAATAACCTTTTTATTTGACCTTTTGTAAATGCATCTATAAGCCTGTAGCTTATTTTCCTTAATTTACTTCGGGTCATAACTTCCCTCCCTGTTTGGCGGAGGTGACATCAAGCGCGTCGATGTTAAATCAGTCCGACCTAGCGCACAATCAAAGCGTTTTATTTAAGATGGATTTCATGGATTCTTAGAAGCGACCGGCATCCAGCTAACCTGACTCCGCCAGATGGATTTGCTCCGCATATCCATCTGGAAACCTTCTGTACAAGTAATTTTGGGAAGGGGCGAAAATACTGGTTAGCTGATTGGCCTATGTTGGTGATAGACGGGCCAAATTAACCAAATCAGATCAACGAAGCATATGACGTACTAACAGAGCGTAATAATAAAAACACAAACCACACGCCTAGGTTGCTTCTTGTTGAAACTAATCGGAGAAGAGTAAACATCTTTTCCTCCGAGAAAAGCCTCCAGAGCAGTAAGCTTCTTGCTCTTCTCTTCAGTGAAGAAATACCTGTAATCTTCGATAAAATCCTGCTCGATAGCCACGCCAACGCTTAAGCCTTCATCGCCGGAGGCCATGTTCTTGTGACTTGAAATCTGTCAAAGGCGTGTTTTCCAGCAGGCCACACCCTAAACCACTCCCAAAGCCAACGCTTGGTTTGACGTCGTTTGGTGGAATCGGCTCAGGCCTTTCTTAACGAGAGTCTCCAGAGACCGATCTGCCAGTGAAACCTGCAAGCAATTTAAGATCAGGATGGGAGCGTTCCTACGAAAGGCACATCCAGCTCAACACAGACAGAAATGGCAACTCTGTGTAAGGTGAAAAAACTCCTTAAGAACGAGCGCAAGCTAAAAGAACAAGCAGAAGAGGGTTGCGGTTCTGCGTTTTTTCACCACAGGTAGCAGTATCATTAGAAAACTCCGTAATGCCTCTTCAAGGCATTTCACGGGTTTTGTGTTCACACCAAACGAGAAATTTCAGCAGTTCCGTCTGCTTTTGCTCGCCTTGATAATCGCCTATCCAGTGAAAGCATTTTGCCCGATGGCCAAAAGACTAGTATATCATGGAGTCTGCTGGTCGTTGGTTTCCCCTCATCATGGCGGACATGGATTTACAAATCTTCTGGCGGTGATTTTTACTTTAGATAGTTGAAAAAGCTGTTGGTGTTCCTTGCTTCACCAGCTTCCCAGAGATGGAACCAGTATGGGTAATACCACCATCTGCTACAGAGCCTAGGTCTGGAGGACGGTTGCTTTCAGCAGTACTTGCCAATCTATGACCGAATTCAGGGCTGTGCCATTCCGCATTGGGGGACAAATCACCAGGACAACAGAGGGTTTGGTGAGACAGCATTATGGTCCCAGACAGAAGAAGCGGGAGATCAGTGCGAGAACACCGGGACCAAGCTTTTGAAGAAGTCATTTGGAACTAGCAGTGATCGAGTGTATCTCCCCAGATATCAGCCCACTGAAAGAGAGAGAGGAGAAGAGTGGGAAGTTCGTTCGCAGATGGATACGCACAGTAATATTGGTAACACCGAGAGGCGGCGGATGAGAGATTTTACAGCTATCGAGTGGTAGGACAGTGGTATCCGGTAGCGCCAGCTAGGCAGAGCAGGATAGTTTGAAGTTGCTGGAGTTAATTCATCTGGATTGCCTGTGTTATTTTGAACTATTTGCATGCAGGCAGCTTATCAAATGTCGCACCCTGCTGTACTCTGCTCATCTTCAGTCTCACCTACTTGCCAGTTTCCAGCTTCCCGTTTTGCTCGCTTCCAGATCGCCCTCTCACTTTGGGGATAACATGGGAATCCTTCGCCCAGCCGCTGCAAAATTCATCTTTGGTATGAACCTTAAAACTGGTTGTTGCTACGGCCTCGCTTAGTACTTGTTGATTTGGGTTAGGGTGAATTAATCTAATTAGCAATTTGTTTTAAAAGTCTGGCTGCATTTCTCACCTTGATGGGACCTTCCCTCATAATCTGACCCAGTTTAGCAATGTTGTCGTACTCCTGTATGGCCGCTCTCAGGTAGCGATCATCGTCTGGCCTCGCTTGAGGCTCGCGACCAAAGGTGCCCTGTAAGGAAATCCACACAAACTCATGAGACATCAAGGAGATATTGATGTTGATTTTTAATGTTCTGAACGTTCTTATTCCAGGGTTTTCAAACCATACAACTTCTGTGATTTTATAGTCAAAGATCGGTTCAACAAGTTTGATTTAATGGCTTCTTATAATTTATATATTTAAATTGTTTGGACAGATATCAAATATCCTCCCTTCTTGTAGCTGTCAACATTGTTCTAGCAGATATTTGAGTATTATTTTTGTTGGATTATGTTCAAGATATTTGCATCTATTGGGTTTCAATCACTGATTTTTCAAATGTTCAACAGAGATGATGTCAAGGCCAGCCCATTGTTTTGGAAATGATTTTCTATCAATTTGTCAATTCATCGATGTGTAGGATCAATCAACTGTGTCCAGGTTTCAGCCAATAGAAACAAACCGATGAAAACTGGTCAGACTGCACACAACCAAGATCAACTTACGTTATTAACTGATACCTGGTTGAACACAATTGTCTCTGTCCACCAGTCTTTACATGCCCAGGGAGTGAGATGGGGCCTTTTAAAAAGAAGAAGCTTTAACATTGTCCACACCTTCCTCATTGAGCGAAAATTGGTTGAAAAGGCATTGAAAAGACGACATAATCTACGTCCAAACAACGTCTACAGTCAGTTGACAAGGGAAAGGCGAAAAGCCGTAATTTTTATATTGCTCAAAATACGTTGAAAAATGGGTTTGCAACACCTTTTAAACATCAATTATTGGACTAAAGTGGGACAAAATCAGACCGAGATAAATAAGATTTGAAGCAGTTCGTCTGGTTAAAGCCAATGCATTTCGGAGAAAAGTTTAATGATCAATAAAAGTAGGTTTATCTAGTTAAGTATGACTTGTGAAGCTTTCTAATACCTACTGTATCAACTGTTAAGCATGGTGGTGTCTGCATCATGCTGTGGTCCCACATACACACCCAAACCATTATTGAAGTGGACAACGCAGGGTAAGAAATGGAATGGTTCTGAGCTGGACCTGATAACTACTTTACAGAAAAGAAAAGCTAGTTTAAATTAATTCTAAGATTACGGATAATAGCAGTGTACAGATTTCTAACTACAAACTTCCAGAAGCTAGTTGATGTCTTAAAGATTCCTTTTCTTGAAACTTGCTAAGGAAGATTTATCCAATATTACTGAGAGTTTAAAGTTGTATTTGAGCCTGTATGAGAGAAAATGAGCAACTCTAGCTCTAGGAAACATTGAAGTTACGTATATGTTGGTAAAGACACCGAACGAGAACAATTCAAATAAATCAATTAAAACAAGTGATATACTTTTTTTTGTCAATGATGCTTTGATATTAATGATTGACCTAAACTGGACCTAATGTTAATAAACCGCTGTATAGTAAAGCCTTTAGAGCAGTTAGTACTGACATGAGTGCGTGCCGGGCTGTTCCACAGGTCAGTGATCTCACTCAGGTTCTCAGGCAGGTCGTCCTCGTGATCAGCCTGTGCAGCTAGCTCCAGGTTGCGACAGAATGGGTCCATCCACACTGGGTTGGCTCTGTGGAGGGAAGCAGCACAGGTTCTTCCTTAAATAAGTCGATTACTGTAGTGGTTTGATTTCCAGATGAAATCTAGTTGAACAGGGTCTTATTGGGGAATGGAGTTAATCCTTTTACTGCTTGGGTCACTATATTAAATACATAGCTAGCATTAAAAAACAAACAACAATCTGAGGTTGTAAACTTTCTAAGTGCACAAACTGATCTGATTGATCTGTAAAGTGTCGTGCATGAAGGATTTGGTTCCAAAGGTAATTCTCGTTAGCCTGGAAGTGAAGGACCATCCTGATCTCGCGAGCTTTCAAGGTTTCACTCGCTAATCAGTCTGGAGACTCTCCGTTGAAGAAAATTTGGGCCGTTCACTTGCTAAGCGAGCGTCCAATCAAGCGTTAGCTTTGAAAGCGGAGTTAAGATTGTGGCCTTAGCGAGAAGCGCCACAGTTCAGTCTAAGAACATAAGCGGCTTCAACCCGATGAAAACTGGCGTTAAGCGGTGGCTTCTCGAGCAAGTTTTGCTCCCGAATTACAGAAGTATTTCTTCACTGGAGGAAGAGCAAAACACTGCTCTGGAGGCTTTTCTCAGAGGAAAAGATGTTTTGCTCTTCTCCCAACTGGTTTCGGCAAGAGTTTGATCTATCACTTGGCTCCTCTTCGAGTCGTCGCTCTGTTAGTGCGTCATATGCTTCGTTGATCTGATTGGTTTATTTGGCCCGTCTATCACCTCAACATAGGCCAATCAGCTAACCAGTATTTTTAAGCCCCTTCCCAAAATTACTTCCGGCGGAAGGTTTCCAGATGGATATGCGGAGTAAATCCATCTGGCGGAGTCAGGTTAGTAGTTCACCAACTCTGGAACAAGCAGTTCTCCTCTGAACCAGAGGAGGGCAGCACTCATACCATCATGCTAAAGGTCCTACTTTGGCTTCTTGAAGTTAGCATATTAAGCAAAAACTGTCATAAAAAATACTTAAATTAATAATTCCTAACAATATATTCCAAAAAATATGCGGAGCAAATCCATCTGGCGGAGTCAGGTTAAACTCGTGAAATTTCAAGGTGAAAATAATGCCGCTCAAAACCACTAAAATAACAAAACAAAAAAAAGTGTCATATGTTGCCGCACTGTATATACTGTATATATCCCATGCAACCTTTTCTTCCTTTGGAACATTCTTACATTTACTTTTTCTTATCCTTATCTTATTTTATTCATGTACCTTTTTTTTTTTACACAGTTTAAATGGGAATGGTATAATTTTACTGTGTGGGTTGTAACTTTACTAATTATATACTCTTACTACATTATATTTTTATTTTGCTCTATTGTACTTCTGTCTCCTTGAACCCCAGTGGGCCTCGGCAGATGGCCGCTCACACTGAGCCTGGTTCTGCTGGAGGTTTCTTCCTGTTAAAGGGAGTTTTCCTCTCCCACTGTCGCTACAAGCATGCATAGTGTGAGGAATTGCATTTGAGTCAATGAGTCAATGCAATCAGCTGGTTTTCCTTAAATAGAAAACTTTGTATCAATTTGATTGTATGATCTGGTTGAACTGTAAAGTGCCTTGAGATGACATGTGTTGTGAGATTTAGTAGCTATATAAATAAACTGAATTGAATTGAATTGAATATAGATCTCACCCATCGAACGAGTACTTGTTAGTGTTTGGCATGTCCAGGATATCCATTAGACCTTGGTTTCCTGCACGGCAAAAAGCAAATAAGAAAGATGTCTTCCATTCGTCTTAAATTGCATCATCAGCATTTGATAACAGCTTACGACGCTGTTCTGCCTGTAAAACAACCTGCTCACCTGTTGATCCCGCAACAATAGCTTTAAGCTTCCTCTGGTGTCTGCAGCACAACAGAAGAAAACACCATGAGAAGATAAGGTAACTCTGCACACGCGTGCTTCGGCTGCTTTTAAGATCACTGCGCATTTAAAAGAAATCTGCCACGACAGAAATATCTGCAGGATTCTTACACTCTGCGATAATGCCAGTTCATTGTTACAAACAAAATCCCTGCCAAGCACAGCAGCACGGCCAGGATAATGATCACCAGCTGTGAAAAGGGAAAGAGAAAAAAAAAGGCAACAGTAGGAAATAACTTCCACAGTATTTGAGCTCAGAAAGTCGGAGCTTTTTGCAGACCTGCAGAGTGGAGATGTCGTCGGGCAGTTTGTCACCAACAGCAGGCTGGACGTCCACCACGTTGTACGTCCGAAACAAGCTCCTCAGTTGCTCCTTGTTCTCGTCGATCATTTGGATGACTCTGCAAACGTTTACACACAGTTAATACTGTGAATTCACAGGCCTGAATGATCCAAACCTACAGGATGCAAAAGAGAAACATACCTTTCCACATCCAGGATGGTGTTGGTCTGGTTGTTGACGACATGGATGAGCATGTCGGTCTGAGCGTAGCTCACTCTGCCTTTCTTGTCCACATGAAACTACAGGTTGTTAGAGTGAAAGAAAAATGCCAATTTTTTGCAATGTTCTATGTTACAAGAACACATTTTCAATGTATTTCGTTGTGATTTGATCCAATAAACAAACAAACATGATCTTCAAATTGACAGATGAGGAGAAATATGTGGCATATATGGACATTTAGTCCATTTTTAGGGCCACAAACCCCTGTTTAGCTTGGGAAAAACACCAACTTGCAAAACATTCAGACCTTTCAGGTCTCTGGCTCCAATCTACTTTGCAGAACCAGAACCAAACATGAACATTTTACACTCCACTGATCTGGAATAAACTCCCATAAACCTGTAAGCACTGAAACTCTCAGCTGCTTCACAGGGAAATTAAAAACATATGTTAAGATTTTTATATCTAAACAGAAATTTTGGAGTCCAACTTTCTCTCATTTTCTTACTTATTTTTTAAATGTCATCTTAACTTACCTTTTCCTTAATACTCTCTTTAAATTTTTAGTTCATTAATTATTTAATGACCTTTATGCCATTTACATTTGGCTTTGAGGACATCGGTAGATGAGCATCATGATGTGGGAATTATTTTCCTCATAAAATAAGGGTCTGGTTAGAGTAAGTAGGGTGGAGGTAAATACAGGAAGAGACCAAAGGTTGGAGAAGAGGTTCACCTTCCAGCAGGAGAACCAGCTAAACATGTGACCATAGCTACGATATAATTGTTTGGAAGGAAATGTTTCTGAGTTCAAACAGCCGAGTCAGTCCAGGCTAAAAAAAGTATAAAACGTGTAGAGAATTGCAGCAAAATGTCTCTCTGCAGTGTGTTGACTGGGGATGAATGCATGCCACACTTTCCGTGGCTATAACACAAAAAATATGGAAATGCTCTAGGTAACAGTGGTGGCCTGAAGCAAACCGCAACTACAACCATCAAAAGCGCACCAGTGTGTTTTAATAGTACACCCAAATGATGAAGTTAGCCTTCATTTTCCACTTCAACAACACCCTGAGTTTTTTTGATATCTCAAATGAGTCCTGCAGATCTGGGAGGCTTCTCTGCTGATAAATATGGAGGTCTATGGCATAGAAAGGTCATAAAAGTCCACAAAAGCGTGTCAATATTCCTCCCGAGCTACCGTCCAATGTATTCCAAGTGTCCTGAGTGGGTAGCGCCCAGAATTTACTCAAAACGTAAGTCATTTAGAATGTTTTAGAGCATAAACAGTAGTGTATAGGATTTCCTAAAAGCCGCTTCTCGACGAGTCTACGGAAACCGCGGCAGACCAAACCAGATGAAAGTGCGCATTCAGCTGCCTGCTCTGCCGATAATGCAAGCTTAGAAGAAGAAATGTGCTGTTTACCTGTGCAAAGAAAGAAAACAACGAAAGAAAAAATGTCTGAGGACTTCAGTGCGTTGAGGAAGAGCATGAGTTCTTTTGCCGAGCTGAATGCTCACTTTCATCTGGTTTGGTCTGCCGCTGTTTCCGTAGACTCGTGAACGCCAAGATGCTTTAGGAAATCCTATACACTACTGTTTATGCTCTAAAAACATTCTAAATGACTTCGCTTCGAAAGTAAATTCTGGATGCTACCCACCTTCAGGACACTTTTGGAATACATTGGACGAAAGCAGTATGGAGTGAATATTGACATCGCTTTTGTGGACTTTTATGGACCTTTTCTGCCTCGGGCCATAGACCTCCATTATTTGAATGTCAGCAGACAGCAAGAAGCCTCCCAGATCTCCAGATGCATTTGAGATATCAAAAAGTACTCCAGAGTGTTGTTCAGCATGGGGGTGAGTAGAAAATGAAGGCTAATCATGTTTTGGTGTACTATTTTTGTTAAGGAAAACACAATTACATTAACCTACCGGAAAAGGTAGGTACCAGTGGGAAACATGAGACATCGCTGATTGGACGACGGCGCCGCTTGACCCTTGAACCGGAAGTTGCGCCGCCTGAACAGTCCAGCTTCTTTAAGTGTGTCTTCAGTGTACGAAAACTAACTGAAATTTGGTGATTAGTCTTGAGCATATCCAGTATCCCTCGTACGTATGTCCTGATTCAAAATATTCCTGGATAACGGCAGCTATGTTTGGGGCGCCAACAATATCCACGTTTTCAAAAGCCGCAGCAGGCAGAATGACTTCCGTTCAAGGGGTCAAACTGAGCCGCCGTCCAATCAGCGATGTCTCATGTTTCCCACTGGTACCTACCTTTTGTTTTTCTTAATGTAGTTACGCGCTTTGCTTTATGTAGTTTTTTTTTTCTGTAGTTGCGCTTTGCTTTATGTAGTTTTTTCTTAATGTAGTTGGCGCTTTTGCTTTATGTGAGTTGGGCGCTTTTAGCTTTTATGTAGTTGGCGCTTTTTAGATTTGTAGTTGCAGTTTGCACTTCAGGGCCACCGCAAGAATGTGTAGACCCCCAAAAAAAAAAAAAAAAAAAAAGTAAGTATAATGCAGCAGGAGCAGCAAAAGCGGTTCATGATGCTTGTACAAGTTTAGTTCTGACGCCAAGAGCTGTAACATCTTTTGCTGCTCTAACTGCGGGGTCAAAAAGTGTGTTTAATGTGCGTTGGGCGGGGCTACTCTCTCACTTTCTTTGCCTGTAACAATGGCAGCTATATTTGCTGTGATCAGTGGGTAAAAGTAGTTTTAATGTGTTTTAAGTGAGATAGTCCACCTGAAAACTTCATCTGTGCATCAAGATTAATATCCGGTCTTCAAATATTATTTTCTCAGCAGGTTCCACTCCAGATCCCCTTTCACATCGGGCGGTGCTCTGCTCAACAGCAGCCTCTGGCCCAGTCACCTCTTTTTCAGCGCTTTCATGCTAATGTATGTAATGCATATGTAAAATCAAAACATATTTTCGTCGGGCAGGTTTCCACATTTTATAAACTGTTTAAGGGGAGCTCATCATAGCGCCTGCATCAGCAGTGCTGTGTCCGTCTCCCCTGCCAGCCCCCAGATCAGCTTCTCTGATTGGTTGATGCTGATGCTGCTTCTGAAGTGCCGCCAGATGCTCAGAAGCTCATTGCAATTAGCTGCTTCTGCTGCCTTCTGCTGCTTGGCGGTCTGAACGTAGCAATAGACAGTGAAAGGGAGAAAGTCTGACCTGTATGTCATCCAGGTTTACGATGGCTCCTGTGATGTTGGACAGCAGGCTGATGAAATCGTCCTGGTTTTCCCGAACCCAGTCAGGAATCTCGTTGAAGACTATCTTGACCCTCTGGTCATCTCGGAGGATGTAGATATTTACGTTAGTGGTGGCGCTGTGACCTGCTAGGTCACAAGCTAAAATCTCTAGCTGAAAGTAGCCTGGGTCGTAAGCCGTGAAGAGGTCATAAGTCCGAATCATTCCATCCGTCAAACCTGCAACGAGATGAAGCAGGAAAAGAATCCCACCGCGAGTCAAACAATGGTGAAAAAAAATAAATAACTGGTACATTTTGTTGCATCTCAAATTTTTAAAACACATTATTTACTAAAAACGATTGAAAATAAGTGTTAAATGGTTCTGTTGTACCAAATGAGATCTGATGTATATGTTGGTGAAACACGTTTTCTCACCAATGGTGAAGATGTTGCCCACGTCTTCGCTGCCGTTGCTCTGGGTCTGGAAGTAGCGGATAGTAACAATGTGGTACTGGACCACACTGTTGTTTCCAATGTCGTTGTCTACAGCCACCACTTTGATGAGGTCTGAGCCGACTTTAGCATTCGCAGCAACACCTTAAACAAAAACACCAAGTTAGTCGATAAGTTAGATTTCCTCGCAACCTCTAACACTGAGCTGTCATCTTTACCGGCGGTGTATTCTGTCTTAGAAAAACGTGGCGTCTGATCGTTAATGTCATCCAATTCAATTCGGACTTCCAGAAGGCTCGGGTCAAGATTGGGGTCCAGTGCTTTGGCTCGTAATGACCTTTGACCCTTGGGTGGAGTCCAGCTCCTGTTGCTGGAGGCCTTGATGATGATGAGGTAGGCTGGGATCTCCTCCCTATCCAGGTCCTTGAAAACCTTCAGCACTCCATCGAGACTCAGGCCAAAGTTTCCGTCGCTGTTTCCTCCTTCGGCAGGACATGAAAAAGATGTCATATGAAGATGGATCTTTCCAAATTCCTGCATTGTTCTCCAGCTTTTGATGTGCAAAAGCTGTCATCTCTTCACACAATAGGAAGATAATATATTCAGAAAATAATCCCTACAACCTGTTCTGAAATCCAGGCGTTACTATAAAAAAGGATATCTTTCATCATGAAATGATAAACAGCACAAGCATCTTCAAAGAAAGCCATTATACCGGCAATGAAGTAATAGACAATGGCATTGGAGCCCTCGTCTGCATCCACAGCTCTGGTTATGTTGCCCACCACAGTACCAGGGGGGGAGTGCTCTGGAACGGTCAGCTTCTGGTAGGGCAGGCTGCCCCGCTGAGAGGAGAAACAAACCGTTACGAGATGCAACTGTTAGGTTTATGCTTTATACATCATGTGCATTGTTACTTTATTAGCCAGATTAGAGAGAGTAGATGGCCTTCCTTCACATTGTGGATGTCACTGTGTGTACGGAGTTCATCTAATCATCTTGGAGCCGGACTGATAGAGGAGAGCTATCTGTAATCCTTGGGCATGGATGGCGTGTCAGTTTCTGATACGGACAGCTAAGCATCCACCTGATGCAAACACATAGGCTCATGAGCTATAAGAAGGAGAAGATGACCTTGTTCGGGGCTCAATCTTTGCCGGACGCTCGCAGACGTGACTTTTGAGCCCACAGCTGTGCAAGCTCCAAGTATTTTCTCTGACCTCTAACGACCTGATCTGGAATAAACTCTGTGTTTTTTTTTTTACTCCTTTTTATAGTAGGGGTGTAAATAATAATCGTTTTGTATCGATTAATCGCATCCAAAAGCCCATTTGATCCAATGCATCGATACGTCCCGCCAAGATAATCGATTCATGCTTTTTTTTTTCCTCCGGTCTATTTTTATCCATTTGCTCCTGGGCGTAATTCTCCCTCCCGCTGCGCGGTGGCGCTTAAACCTTTTTTGCCCTCCTACCTCGCCTCCACTACCAGTTATACTCTTACAGCAGTGTGTTGCAGTGAGAAAAACTGACACAGACATTTTTTAAATTATGCTCAATTTTGAAGCGTGTGGTCTGCTTTACACGCTGTGAGTCTACATAGGCTGAGGCGGCGAGGAAGTGGGGGCTGAAGCCTTAGTCCGGACGGGCGGAGGGACATGAGGGCCAAAAGAGCAGAGATCCAGGTGGAAAAAGGGTCCCAGCGTTCTCGCACACCTCGCCTTTCTAGCGGGTCAAACTTCACGAAGTTGTTTTCCGCAATTTCGGTCATGAAAACAAAACAAGCCGCCTCCTGTCTGCGGCGCACTGTCTGCGGTCAGCTACAATTTGGGAGAGGAGCATGAGGAGTGGCCTCTCGGGCGTCTGTCGACACTCTGGTTTCGAGGTATTTCATTGCAACTCATTGCACTGATTTTGTGCAGTATTTTTGCAGTATTTTTTGATGCAACTTTTCACTTCTGTTATTTGCTGTTGTTTAAAATGTATAACGATATTACAGCTGTCATTGATTTATTTCAAACTTGAAAACTTTGTTTAGCCTGTAAGGTGTAAAACAAACAAAAAATGTTTTTAACCAATTAATCAACGAATCGTATCGTGGTGTATTCTTGAGTATCTAAAATAATCGAATTGTTGGGTCAGGAAATCGATACTGAATCGAATCGCCATGATGGATGTGATTTACACCCCTATTTTATAGTAAGTCCTTTTTACATGTTATTACCCAGTTTGAGTTAAGAAAGGTACTGTTGCCACGGCCCCTGGCCTTTTAAGACTGTGCAGGCCTTTTCTTATGCAGGTTCAGCTCTGACAGAACTCCCTTGGTGGCTGCCTGAGGACTGCAGTGACATGATTGGACCAGCAGAAGAGTGTCAAGCCAATCAGTGTGCTGATGAGGCCCACCTGCACCTTATAAAAGGCTCCTGAAAAGCTTTCAGTTTGGGGACAGCTAGTAGGAAGGGGTTTTGTTAAGCTGTTCCCCCATCTTGTTTTTGCATCTGTTTTTGGGAAGAAAGAGCTCTTTGCCCTGGCTTTGTATGTACTTTTCTTAGTCTGCTTTAGGTGGACTTGTTCAAGCTAGTAGCTTGTGTTTGGGAGGTTTGGTGCTCCCTTTGTCTTTTCATTTGGTTTGTTTTTGTGTTAAAACTTAGTCTGACTGGTTTTTGGCAGTTTGTAATTTTATTTGCTCTCAGCCAATCTTGAATCTGTTTGCCCTTACCTTTTTTGTTGTTTTGTTTTAACTGAGTTAAACTATATTGTGTTTTGGGGCTGTTTAACCATCTTTTTTTGTAATAAATAATTTTTAACTTCCCCCGAACTACTCCAGACATTATTTATGTTGCTTCCCCAAGACCCCTAGACCTTGGGGGCGTAACATAATTGCTCCCAGGAAAAGGACCGTGAGGAAGCCCCCGAGGAGCAACGGCTTTTTTAGGGGACATAACTTCCTCATTTAACACAACACGACCCTTAACTGTACATCTGAACTTTATCTCAGTGCTTACCGGTGGCTTCAGGAAGACCGGTTCGTTGTCGTCAATATCCAACAGCGCCACCTGCAGTGGCTGCGTGGTCTCATAAGGCACTGGTTGACCCATGTCCCGGGCCACGATGATAAGCTGAGAGAGAGATTCACACATTAACTTAATGTGCTGTCGGATGCTGAGGCTACAGGGACGCGGCAGACTCACGCTAAGCAGGGCTTGTTTCTCTCGGTCCAGTTTCACTGTGGTGGTGATGACTCCGGACAAGGGGTCGATGTGAAAACTCTCCCAGTCTCTGTTCCCAGCTCCTGTCTGCAGGAAGGCGTAGCGGACCTCCCCGTTCACGCCCTCGTCAGAGTCGGTTGCATGGACCTCATATACGGGCAGGCCTGGAGGTTGCTCCTGCACAAACAGACCGGTTCCACAAAATGAAGTACTTGGTGGGATTTGAATTAACTGAAGTTGGTGACATTTTAGGACAATATAAGAAAATAATCTAACTGATTTAAGCAGGAGGGATTGACAAGCAGTAAATGGCTGAAGAATAAAGTTAGTTGTACATTTTCTACCTGTCATTGTTTGATTCTGTTTTGCATATTTATTAAATAAATCCTAACTACGTTATTTACATAGTGCAAACCTGTTCCTACCCCCAGAAATTTCTACCTTGGATATGAATCTATTAGTGTTTTCTGCATGAACTAAAAAAAGGAATAACAACCCCTAAAATTAGTAGACCGACTTTTTACAGCAGTTGTATCAAAGGAACACATTTTAGTCATTC
>JAGKQL010002528.1:9593-23552 GCA_018398635.1 Cyprinodon brontotheroides | reverse complement strand
GAAAAAGAAAAAAGTCACTTAGGAGCATCGTCTTGGCTCGGTAAGCAGGTGTGTATTAAACTTCTGCATGTTGGATAGCAAGGGCTGTTAGAAACCAGTGAGTTTGATTGTTCAGGAAGACTAGACTGGTAAATCATTGGGGCCACCAACACATTCTTCTTCCTGTTGGATTATTTATTTGTGCATGTAGCAATCTTTGAGGCACTGAATAAAAGTCATTTGTTAAACTTTTTAAAGGACACTGAGGTTTTACTAAACATATTTATCCAAATACAACTCTTAAATGTATTATTGCTATAAGCGGTTTGATTGTCATACTTGAAACTGGCGGAAAAGTATGGCTAGATGCGTGAGCTAGAACATCTAGATTGGGTTTTATTCAGTAAAGTGCGGCTGGCACATCCAGCAGGCTGAGGTGCTATAATATACAAATGAAAAGAAAATCAAGATGATTCATTCCCTCATCATTTTATATTAATTATTATATTAAATGTGGTTTTGGCAAGAAGCCGAAAAAAGGTTCTCTCCAGTTTTCAAGAAATTTATATAACGAATTTGGGGCTTTGCAGTTTGGTCCGTGTACATTGGATCCAGTTGTTTCTCACTGCTTTCATTATTGGTCTTAAGTCCAAAAATGATACAGAAAAAATATTACTGGTCTAATTAATATATAGTTTGTTGGTTTTTATTTTATGAGCTGCATAGATTTTTTTGTGTGCTGAGAACGCATGAGCAGTGCACTATTGCACATATGCGGGGCTTATAGGGAAAATTGCTTGTATCTGCTATAACAGAAAAATTAACCTAAAGCAAAAAATAGTAGTAGGACGGAAAATCAGTTTACAATTAACTCTCAGAAATGGCTCTCCCAAAGCCAAAGCTCTCTTTGTACAACTCCACTACTTTCTGAACTTAAAGCAGCTTCTTTATTTCATGTCTTTCATTACTGGATGAACTTATCAATCCAGTTATGTATGACCATTGTCGTCATGGTTACCAAAATCAGGCACACCTGGATTAATTAGTTCATTCAGTACAGAAAGACAGGAAACGAAGAAGCTGCCTTAAGTTCAGGATGTAATGGAATCATGCATATAGAGCCCATTATTCAACCATATCTGAAATATATGAATTATGTCTCCAAATATTTTACATATGTGGATACTGGGAATAACAAGATTATATTCATTAACATGCAGCCGTAGCTTTGGCATGTTCCTTAACGAGTGGTGTCATAATACAGTATTTCACCTGTTATTCTGGATTTTGACAATAGATAAATTAGTTGGTATCTGTTTGCTTTTAGAATATATGCATACCCTGTTCCTCATGCACATCTTGCCTATCCCCTCTGGAAGTCACATGTTTTGTGCTTTAATGTCCCTTGACCTCAACATTAGTATGCGGAAGTCTGTACATTTGGCATGACCAAAGGCAGTCAGACAGGCACGCACAAAGACAGCCTGTCAACTCTGATCAGCCGTTGTTCATCTGTGATTTAACAGCTGGATGCAGAACCACAGGGGTAAAGAGTAGAGGAAGGTGGAAATAGCCACGCTGAATGTTGGGTAACATGCTGGGTTTAAAGCTCTTTCAGCTTTTTCACCCACAGCTCTGCATGAGTCTCCCACTCGCCCCAAAGTCACAAAGCTTGGCAAAGGGACAGGAAGTCACCATCAAGATGGTTAACGGGAGGCTGGATTAAGAAGTACAGCTCAGTCACCACCTCCCCATAGGATCTGGATGACTTTGACAAACCACACTGTTGCTCATTTCAAGCCTGAATCAGCACCATTCTCATCATCACAACACCTTATGATGGTAAAGCGTTTTTTTTTTCTTTTTTTCCTCGCTGTAGTGGGCATTTTTTGATGCCTAACTATTCTTTAGATAAGGTTTAATTGGAACATGGGGTGTTCCTGTGAGTCACCCTGGGAACTTCTAGACTAATATTTAAAAGGAACCTGAGGACTCAGTGGATAACCACGGTTATTTTTTATGGCGCAATTCATGCAAGTAATATTAAGATAAAAGGTCGATTCTGATTTGGAACTGAATAGAATTTCACTGAGGGATTCTAAATAGCATTCTATAAAATGGGCCAAATTCAGATTCACTTTAGTTCAATTTAAATAGCACAACTACATTAATTAAAATCAGTGTGATTTAATCTTAGTATAAATTAGGCCCTTTTTTGTTGTCTTCAGATCTTTACTAGATAAATATTTAATCAGCATTACAAAAACAAAGGGAAATACCTGACAGGTCTCAGGTTAAGGTATGGAGAGGATTCAAGCTGGGTTGATTTCCAACAGTAGCAATTTGTCTTTTATAAGACCAAACGACACTTGGGCATCTTTGCAAACCTTTAAAGCTAAAATTTTTACAATTTTCTGTCTTTTTTAGAATGTCGGTTAGACAAAACCATAAAAAAAGATATTTAAAATATGAAACTGCATTTGGTTTAGCAACATCACTGAATAATGGACTGCAAGTGTTGAATTAATGTGAAAAAAAGATCCCTTTTTCTTAAAAATCTTGGTTTTGTATTTTAGAAGATAAAAAGACACTGGCAAATTTGAAAACAACTCCATAATTTGAACGTTATCGCAACACGTATTTGCCTATATGGAACATCCTTAGTGCCAGTGCAGTTGACATATAGTGGGGCAGATTTTGCTGAGATACAAAATGTGACAGAAACCTTTAACATAAATCTTTTTTTTAAATGTGCAGCCACATTCTCATTAAATGTACTGTATGGCACATACTTTGCAACACTCTTTTTACAGCGCATGGGAGAATTTTACTGATAACTCATTTATTCATTGTTCATCTTAAATTCTTACTTTAATCGTTTAAGAAAAAAAATGCCTACCTTAAGTAAGGTAAGAATACCAAGTAATTTCAACATCACCAACTAATTTCGATTTATGTCTTAAACACTTCACAGCTACCAGTAAGAGAGAGATAGGATGCTTCTGTTGCCACGTAGGAAAGGCAACTCTCATCTTTAGTGGAAGTGGTTTCACTGATCACTGCTCCCTCTCTCCTGCTGGTTTAATTATTGCAACCCATTGGGTTATTTGTGAGGTAGCAGTGGAAAATTTACACTCAGCAGGGAGGATCAACATTAAATCCTGAGAGGAGAATCCTCAACCTGAAGCCGAAGAGTGTGTCTGCTCATTTTGTGTAATGCTGTGCTGTCAGATTTTCTTCATTTTAACGTCTTGTTCCACATTAAATTATGTAAAAGGTAATTAGCTTAATGTAAAGAGCCCTCATTATAAAAGCATGTTTCATAAATTGGAACATTTTACAATAAAAGAGATCTATGTTTATTACTAAATGCTGTCAAGCAGCTGTCTAAACTTCACAGTTTAGACAGTCGGCTCACCCTCTATGTGCATAACATAACTAGTTGGACTTTTTAAACATATTTCAAAAGAGAAACTTTCAGTCTTAAATTAAACAGAAGAGCTGGATCATAGTGGAGTTAATAAACCAACAGTCTTTAAAGTGAGAAAGCTTAAAGGAATAGTACACCCAAAACATGATTAGCCTTCATTTTCTACACACCCCCATGCTGAACAACACTCTGGAGTACTTTTTTGATATCTCAAATGCATCTGGAGATCTGGGAGGCTTCTTGCTGTCTGCTGACATTCAAATAATGGAGGTCTACGGTGCCCGAGACAGAAAGGTCCATAAAAGTCCACAAAAAACGTTTCAATATTCCTCCATACTGCTCGTCCAATGTATTCCAAGTGTCCTGAGTGGGTAGCATCCAGAATTTACTCGAAACGAAGTCATTTAGAATGTTTTTAGAGCATAAACAGTAGTGTATAGGATTTCCTGAAAGCGCGCGCCAGCGCGTTCAGGACGCTACAGAAGCCGGCAGACCAAACCAGATGAAAGTGCGCATTCAGCGTCTGCTCTGCCAATAATGCAAGCGTAGAAGAAGAAATGTGCTGTTTACCTGTGCAAAGAAAGAAACAACGAAAGAAAAATGTCTGAGGGCTTCAGTGTTGAGGAAGAGCATGAGTTCTTTGCCGAGCTGAATGCGCACTTTCACCTGGTTTAGTCTGCCGCGGTTTCCGTAGACTCGTGAACGCGCTTTTAGGAAATCCTATACACTACTGTTTATGCTCTAAAAACATTCTAAATGACTTTGTTTCGAGTAAATTCTGGATGCTACCCACTCAGGACACTTGGAATACATTGGACAAGCAGTATGGAGGAATATTGACACGTTTTTTGTGGACTTTTATGGACCTTTCTGTCTCGGGCACCATAGACCTCCATTATTTGAATGTCAGCAGACAGCAAGAAGCCTCCCAGATCTCCAGATGCATTTGAGATATCAAAAAAGTACTCCATAGTGTTGTTCAGCATGGGGGTGAGTAGAAAATGAAGGCTAATCATGTTTTGGGTGTACTATTCCTTTAATGAAAGATGCCAGAGTGCAACTCATAACCCTCTGCTATGTGAAATACATGTTCAAAGAAGCAGCTGCAGGACTTTGATAAAGATATTTAGCTCAAAGTTAAAGCACTCATATCAGACCTGTGGCTGAAGTGTGTTCTTTTAAATTTGTAAATCTTAAAATTATTGTTGAAACTTGAATGCATATATATTATGTAAAATGTAATCGAAGCATCAGACTTTAATAATTTAGTTCTTAATTGTGCAGCTTAGTAAGGGTCCAGTGGTGTGGAAGACCTTCTATATTGTTCTGGAACCAAAGAAAATTCAGCCCACAATCCTCAGTGACCTGTTGCCCTGACATACCACATCACAAAGGCCCAAGCGAGACTTCTGTTGGTCCAGCTGAATGAGAAAACAAGCAGCTATCAGAACCCCCTGCAGTTTGTGTGAGGATCCTACTTTGATTTCTCCGGTGCATTTAACACAATTCAGCCTATAATGCTTTGACAGAAACTCCAGCTGACTCAGGTGGAGGCCTCAACAATCGCCTGGATCAAAGACTACCTGACAAACAGAACACAGTTTGTGGGACTATAGGGTCAGCAGCACGACAGGGGACAGTACTCTCATCAGTCCTGTGGACAACAGATGGAGTGAATTCAAGCTTGCTCAGCATGAAACAGAAAGCTCTCCACATATATGAAATAAACCCACAAACCCTCCATCATCAAAATATTTAGGCCTTTTACCACAAAATTTTATAAATCCAGGAAATTAGACATATGCTTTTTGCTATGTAGCAGAGAAGCAACACTGCACGTCACCCTGAACACACCATCCCCACTGACAAATATAGTGGCAGCAACATGCTCGGGTGGTGCCTCTTTTCAGAAAGTGGAGGTGGTCAGAGTTGATGGCAAGATGGATGGGGCTACAATAGAATGCTTAGAATGGCCAATTCAACCTAAATCCAGTCAAGAATCTGTGGCAACATCTGAAAACGTTTCCCAAATACTTTCCATCTAATCTGACTGAGCTTGTGCCTTTTTGCAAAGAATGAGCTAAAAATTATGTTACTAGATGTGCAAAGCTGATAGAGAGATACCCTAAAATGCTTTCTACTGTAACTGCAGAAAAAGATGGTTCTGCACACTATTGACTCAGGGCTAAAGAATTTATACACAATGCTTTTTAGGTTTTAATTTGTTTTTTTAAAAATCATGTATAATTTTATTTCTACTTCAGAACTAAATACTTATTTGTTTTCAACTTTTTACATAAAATTTCAAATTGTATTTATGTGTGTTTGTTATGACTAAATGTGAAAAATTTTTAAGAGGGTATAAATACGTTTGAAACCTAAAAAACATATGTAAAAGTTTTAAAAAGTTTAAGTAAATATAAAAAAGGTTATATCCTGTGTACCTTCATACATCAACATTTAGATATGGGGAAATTTGGAAGAATTTTTCACATTTAATAATTACAACATCTATAAGGACAATGATGCAGGTTAGCTTTGGACCTTCTTTCATTTTTGACCATCAACTGTTCAAAAAGCAAATGTTTACTTTGGTTCTTCTCTCTTATTAAATCATCTGCCATTCCAACAATTTTATAACTTTTAAAAGCTTATATTTAACAGAATGTTTTTATAGTAGTTTTTGCCACTGAAATGATCCATTAAATTTATGATATCTAAACCCAGCATAGACTAACTGATTTTTATTGTCAAACATATAAAAACTTCCATCCATTACAGTCTAGCTATTTTATACAACTTTAAAGAGAAAAACATAAGCCAAAGTATTGTGCAAATATTGTAACTAGAGTATATGATATATGTTTATCATGTCAAAACTATGGGGAATATAACTAAAACAAGGCTCAGGGAAAAGTGTTTTTGTCCCACACTTCAGTGAAAATTTAATGAGACCCTCGAGGAAGGCAGGCTGGGGCAAATTATGGAAGAAGAGAGAAACACAGCTCTTAAATAAGAGCAGAGTGAATGGAGGTAAAAAAATGAGCTGAATGCAATTCAAATCACAGCATGTTTGCAATGATGAGAAAATGAGGAGAAAATAAGTCACAAAGAAGGATCATAAAATCCAGATTTAGTGAGGCTGTTTAAATAGAAAACAATGAGAAGAAAAACACCAGATGTACAAACGGTCCAAACATCACTAAAATGTATGAATTATGTTTTAAATTTTTAAAACCCTGTTTCAGTGTCTTGTTTGTGCAGTTAAAACTTCTGCAGAAATATTTTACAATAAATTTGAAATTGTACTCATTTCCCTGTAAAACTAATAGCTAAAGCAAATCCTTCAAAGCAGCAAAATATTTCTTACTGAATAAACCATTGCAAACTTGCTCCGTTGAAACTAACATACCACAGAAAAGCAGATGAATTAAATTAAATAAAGAGTTGATCTTAAAAGAGATGAGCTTTGACCTGTATGCATTTAGGTATTTTAGACACACTATCACTATCTATGTTCCTCCTTTAACTCAAACCAAACTATTTAAGCTTTCCTTAAATAGCAGAACTAAGTGGTATGACTCAGATTTCATGTTGTAAAGAAAAAAAGTATTAAACAAATAATACAGATTAAAATAACACATGGTCGCCCAGGATGAGCGATTTTTCTTAGTGTGACTAGATCCAGACAACTGGTATTATTTTATAAGCTTTCAACTAACTGGACAACTTTATTTGTCTACAGTTTATAAATTGATTGATTAGGATTGTCTGTAATTGAATCTGAGACTGACTTTGGAAACCTGATGATTGACTAGGTTGGATTTCATTTAGAAATGTATGGTAAATGGGTATGAATTGTACTTCAAAAAATGACAACTGTTTTTAGTTGCAGCCATATTCAAAATAAATTGAAAATTAATAATTTATCTATATTTAGATACAAATCTAAATAAAAGGTGCCAAATAAAATTTTTTCCTTGTTTTAGTATTTTATTTCTGTCATTATACAATTCAAGTTGCTTCATAAGTCATTTTTTTCCTTTAGCAGATGATATTCAAATACAGTACATAAAAAATATTTTTGTAAACATTCCATAAAATCGGGACAATTAGCATTTTTAACCAAACCCCTGTATTAATGAGGTAAATTGAGATATTTCATTGACAAAAAAGGGTTAGGGTTCAACACTAGCAAATTATGGGGTATACTGACCCAAACAAAAGTGAGGGTTTTGGACTTTCAGTTACCTCATCTGACCTGTGTTTACTGACAGTCTGAACAGAGATTATCTACACACAGCATGATGGTGCTGGAAAAGGTCAGCAAGTCTGATTAGTTTCTCACACTTCTTTGTGAAAGCACCTGCTCCTGATGAGCTTGGACATATTAGTCTGTGCACAGAGCTGTGAGGTCAGCTCAGATTTCATGCCATTTCTCCCTCCCTATAACCAAAGGCTACTTCCATCTCTGTTATCTACTGCTGAAGTTTAGATTTTCTTTTAAAGTTCAGGTATCATCATGTTCCCTCAAGAATTCAGTTTTTCTTTCAGTTTCTAAATTCATACTGCTTTGAAAAACACCCTTCTCTCTGGAGCTTCACAAAGCTCCTCTCTACTGAGACACAAGCAGCACAGAAAGCCAGACAGCACCACTTGATCCGAGTCCAAGGAGCCTGCAGCTACCCAGCTCCACCAGCTGGTCAGGGTAGCCTGACAGTGCAGGGGTAGAGAAGAAAGCAGGATGGATAGGAGCGGAACAGGCACCCCTAACAGTCTGCAGGGCCGTAGTATCCAGAGAGGCTGCCGGAAGCAATCTGCGGTGCACAGCCAGCCTCGGGGAAAGAGGAAGAGCCCAACAGGGATCCGTCACAAAAATACACAAAATATAAAAACAAAACACACGGCCTATCCAGCAGCTGAGGGATGCGTCTGTGTTGAGAAGAGGCTTTGTTTGTTGAATCCCGAAGGGTCTTAAATGTGTTAAGTCCCTCATGAGATGATATGAGACAGCCAAGCATCTGCCACGAAAACTTAATTTTGTTTATTTTTTCTCTGTCCAGCAACAGAGCAAAGCTTGTGTAAATCTCTGAGGAGCCAATAAGACGCATTGCATGGTGATTTCTCTCAGACAGCTGTTCTAAGGCTGCAGATAAAACAACTGGTAAGGCCTGCCGCCTTCTCATACCAAAAGACTGAAAATAAAATAAGTATTTAGCGATGCCATTTTATACTCTAATGAATAAACATCGTGGGTTAAAAAAAAGGTATGTCAGCAGGTAAAAACAACTCATTACACTGTATGTAATCGATCTGTCCATGCTTCATTTGAACAATTACATCTTTGAATTGTGATTGAGAACATCTGTATATCTTTTATTTTTCTTTACAATTTTACTGAAAGCATAGCTGACTGCCCTGGCTGTAATATATACTACAGTATATATATAAACAAAAATCTAAATATCTGAAATAACATAAGCTTAATTAATATATCACACGCTTTTTTTATTTATTTATTTATTTATTTTTTATATTTTAAACATAAAGTCGTTGGCAAGGTTTACAAAATACCATAGAGTTAAAGTACTTATTAGATTGTTCAGTTTGAGAGCAGATGAGAGGTGTCATTCTGTTCAACATCCGCAAGAAATTCCCACAGAACTTAATTGACAGTGGCAGAGTTTGCAAAACTTATTTTCCATCTCTTTAGGGAGTCTTGAGTGAAAACGATAGCACTAGTTGTTGGTATAGATTCCCCACATTGTAATATTTATAGTCAAGTTATCAAACTGTTCACCATTATTCACACTTCCAATTTTAATTAGTCCCACAGTGTCCAAAGTTTCTCCTCCTTACAACAGCATTCCTATATAAGCAGACTGACAGGTATGGCTGAGCAGAGCTGTGTTTGTGCTGCTAAGAACCCAATGCACAATCAAAGAATTTTATGGAGCACAGATCTAAGCCTTTGACTTAAAGCTCAGCTCCAGGCTACAGCAGGTGGTTCACAGATGTAGGTATCAGTGTGTTGGTATAGCTAAAAGGCACAAAAGCAGGACTGAACCAACAAAATAATAACATCTATCTTAAAAGTTAGACTGCTGTAATATTGATTAAACTCCCTTCAGATGCAATCTGTCACCTGCAGAAAAACATGCCACATACAGCTTTTCTGCTCCTTTTCTATTTTATTAACAATATTTTCTAACCGTATCCAGTCGGACTTTACAATAAATGCAGGGATGAGTCAACTTACTGTGTTGCCTGCAATACACGTATGTGCTGTTTGGCATATTATCAACAAAACAAATGATATGCATTTAACCTTTACATTAATTTGATCACATTTAACAGGTTCTAAGGCACTAGCCTTAATGTTGGTTTTAGGCAGCTTTTAAACAGTTTGGGATTTAAATCATTGTCTCCAACAGTTGTTTATCATCTTTTTTCATCTTTAAACAAACATGAATTAGATGTTGGTTGAAGGAAA
The DNA here is from genome assembly GCA_018398635.1 of Cyprinodon brontotheroides. Classification (NCBI taxonomy): domain Eukaryota; kingdom Metazoa; phylum Chordata; class Actinopteri; order Cyprinodontiformes; family Cyprinodontidae; genus Cyprinodon; species Cyprinodon brontotheroides. The sequence continues at coordinate 13,650 of JAGKQL010002528.1, read as the reverse complement.
GGATATTACTATACAGTACTCTAATGGTCATATTTTACAAACGAAGCTCTGTGAGTCTTATATACACATTTTCTTCCATTTACACTATGTTAAGCCTCATTTTCTACTCCTTTAAAGCAGACAGTAACAATCACACACTGCCCATTTATATTATATTGTATTAGATTTAGATTTTAGATGTAGATTTATTATGCACATGCAACAAATATTAGTATACTATTCAGGAAACGTTAAGAAGACCCTAACGTCTTATAAGACATAATTTAAAGCAGCAAAAAAGAAAAGTCGGTATATTTAATGCATTAAATATGCATTATGTATCATTGGTGATTAGCATCTTTTGCTTTAACTTTCAGCTGTTTTTTTTTTTTTTTAAAGAATGAATTGTAGTTGTGGATTGAAGAGCTGGTGGTACTGTGTTGGAAATAAAAGGCACACTACGGTATATTTAAGTGATGTTCTGCATAATGGTAAATAGGGCTACAGAAACACCGGAAGATGATCTGAAATATAAGTAAGTAAAAAAAAAAGAAATTATTTGGATTAGGAAAGTAATTAGTCAATATTATTAATTAGAGTTGCAGACAAATTAGTTATCATTGTTGGTTTACGAATTAGTGGATAAAAATAACTATAAATAGAATTTAGAAAATCAGTATTTGAGTCATGTTAAAAAAAATAGCATTTTACTGCTATAGACACAAACATCTAACACAAATAACTGATTTTAAATGTATGATTAATATGAACAGAGTATGAACAGATGCTTGATCAAAAGAACTCCATAGACAGCACCACATAGCAGTGAAAGTATAAAATAGTGTTGGGTCAAAAACCCTCATATCAATTTTTGACATTGGGCACCAATGTTTATAATTATATTAACATGATCATTGGGGAAGGAGGACACAGTTGGCTCTGCATCACCTCTCCAATTGCTGCAAACCCCCTCTCCAACAATCCTGCCCACCACTGTGTTTGAGGAGAAAAAAAACAAACAAAACAAACTCACTGGAATTCTGTCTGTTTCTGTTTAATACCTAACAAGGATCACATGGATACAGACGCCATCATCAAGAGCCTGCTCATCACATTTGGTTACCAAAATATGACCAGTTGTTTATGAGGAGTCCCCTCAAATAAGGTTAGGAATCAATTACCTATTGGTTATCAGTTTATGATTAAGCAAATCTTTTAATAAAACATTTTTCAAATTGTGTTTTATTTACCTATTGGATTGGAATTTTGAAATAGTTTGAATACATTGCAATTAAATTAAGTCAAAGCTAATTTGTTCACATTCCAAATTCTTCAAGTTAAACTGTAAACAAACAATCCATGATGAAATGTGATACCATCACCTTGTTTTATTGATTACGGTTTTCAGCCAATTTTAGTTTTTTTCTTCTTTGTGTACAAAATAGCTTGGTTGAGTTTCACTACTATAGTCAGTGGTTTTAACTAAAGTATGTTTAACTTGGAGCTGAATGATTTTTGTTAAGAAATTCTTATTTTTTTGAATGGAAGTTGGGGTGAATTTGTATCGGCAGAATTTTCCGTTTGACCAATGGAACAATATCTGACACTCAGAAAATTATTTGATGAAATAGCATTTTTGCCACCCTTACAGGGAAGGGCATTTAAATGTATTTATTGTTGTGTAATTACATTTATTTATTTAAATGTGATTACACAACAATGATGACGTCAATGATGACGTCAATGATGACGTCAATGATGACGTATGAAATGATTCTTCCATGCTATATTTTTCTTAATGTAAATGTATGAATACAGGTAACATATAAAGCTACTGATGACCCCAACCTGGTGTTGTGAGAAAGAAAATCAATAATTAGATGAAGTAAAAACTGTCATAATAAAGGAAGCCAATAAGCAGAAGCACAGTCAGAACAAGCTTTATTGCTAAGTTGTGTTTTAAATGTATAAGAAATTAGTTTTAATAAAGTGCTACACAAAAACAAGTAAACATGCAGCGGATATGAATACATTGAGAAATGTATAATATTGAGTTTAAAAAGCAAGTATAGGGATGTTACAAGAATGAAATTCAAGATGGCGAGTTGGCAAGTCCAAGTTTCTCAGATTAAAGCTGATGCTCAACTAATGCATCCTCAGAGTCTCACTCAATTTTTTTGATGTTTTTTCCTCAGGCTAAAAGTTCAAACTAAAATGATAAGTATTGTTTCCATAATCTATACAGACGCTCCTGCACTACTATGTTTAATAAAGCCAAGTGACCACCTTAAAAAGTAATGTTATCCTCTTCACTGATATCCTCGCATTTTAGTCCCAGACCTTATTACTCATTGGGATTTCAGTGATCCTTTATGTAATTCAGCAATGTTTTTGTTTTTTTCATATTTCTACTGTTGGATATACCTGCAAAAAAACTTAAATATGGTTTAATTTTCTTTGTATGCAAGAAGTACCTGTGAAACATCAAACTGTTGTGGTTTTGAGTTTTTGTTTAAAAAGAAAAACTGTAACTTTAATCAAAAAAATTAAAATTAAGAAAATGTGTTCCTTGCTTTGCTAGGTATGCTTTGCAACTTTATTTTTCTTCTCAGTCTTTTTGATCTTATGCTATATAGAGCTGAGTTTGTGGGCTCAGGTTGCAAGACCAACAAGCTGTCAGACTGGGAGTCCCCTGAGTAACATCCACCTCTCTGGGACCATTCCCCATATGAGGGAGAGCTGCAAAGGCAGGCTTTAAATAAATGCCTACCAATCTATCAAACACATCAACAACAAATAAACAAGTTTTACCCACTAAACATAAGAAATTGGCCATAGACTAATTTCATCCAAAGGTGTAATGAAAAACTAAACAGGTATAGCCTGAATCAGCAGAGTTTAAAAAGCAAATTCCAGTCAAACTGACACATGGGCAGTGCTCCTCTCCGCTTGGCTGCACACTGCACACCTGGGTCTCCAGCATCTCGCCTGGATGCCTCAGAAAGAGCTGCAGCAAAATCGGATTGTTCATCCCTCTGTGGTAGGGAGTCGGATCCACATTTTATGACCTCTTTAAAAGTGCCCACCATCGGGTGACGCATAAGATATGGAGTGCCTGTCATGTAAGCTCTGAACCCACTGCTTTACACAAGGTCTCCTATAAGGTGTGCATTAAAATCAGACCAACAACCAACGAGCTGCTGCTGATGCCGACTCTAGCTGAGAGACGATGCTGACTGTGTGAGGAGACCAAAAGGACAGCTTGATGCAAATCAAAGGCACCGGCAGCATTGTGCTGTGAAACAATTTACCCAGGCCTGACATTTGATATGACTTCTAGTCTTAGATAGTCAGGTGGGTGTCACAAATACTTAACTCATGGAAACAAAAACTGTAAGTTAAAGGCTTGAAATATCTGAGCAGAAAGCCGAGCATAGGCCTGCATGCTTTTCTCTTTCTGTTCTTGAGTGATCTTACTCATTTCTGTGACAACCATGAGTCAGAATGCTGTGCTGAGATCACTGTGGGAGGAAGAGTTTCATTATGGATATGTCTATTAAGACGCTTTAGATGGATTCTGTGAAAGTAAATAGAAATAATATGGAAAGCGGAAAGCTGCTGATGTGTATCGATTTTTCAGTAAATGAATTATAGCGGGGCATTAACTGGGAAAAAAACTCATTATAAAATAAAAAAAAACAAACAGCCGCTTGCTCACATCAATAGGTGTTGACTTTTCCAAAGCAGCCAACCGCTGACATCACAGGGGAATGGGTAATAGAGAGTGTGTGTTGAATGGTAGCTGGTTTTATTTTAGTTCAGAGCAGTAAATCAATGGCAGCAAAATGTTGATTGTGCATTAAATAATCTTGCTGACAATTTCAATATACCTGGCCCTCCTTAGTTTCAGCAGAAATGGTTTTACCAAACATTTATAGCAAGTCAAGCATGCAATCTGTGTGGGAGAAAGATTTCTATAAATATTTAATATTAAAAAAGCAATTCCTCATACATATAAAAAGTCTACTGTAAAATTAAAATGAGCGATTTCTTTACAGTGAATGTTACATTAATTTAT
>JAGKQL010002527.1:0-11406 GCA_018398635.1 Cyprinodon brontotheroides | reverse complement strand
AAACAGGCCAAGCCCAACACATCTAGAAACAAAGGTGTTGATGGCAGCAGCAGCACACAGCTGATATTTCTCTCCAGGATGGAGTCACAGCCAAACAGGAACAGCACTCCAGATGAAGCTACTATGAGAAAAGGCAGTGAGAGGATAATGCTAGAGATTGAACCAACAGATTCTGCAGAGTGGGAGAATAGAGATAGAATGAAGCAGAATGATGAAAAGGGGTCCCTATGTCCCTCAGTCCGGCAGTCCAAGCCTATAGCAGCAGAACTATAGAGATAGCTCAGATAACCTGAGCCACTCAAACTAAGCTTTGTCAAAAGGAAAGTTTTAAGCCTAGCCTTTAAAAGTAGACAGGGGGTGTCTGCCTCACGACTAAAACTGGTAGTTGGTTCCACAGGAGAGGAGCCTGCTGACTAAAAAGATCTGCTCTCCCATTCTACTTTTAGAAAGTCATATTTACATGTGCTTTACATATATTATTTATTGGCATGATTTTATATTAGTAAGCTGGTGATACAATAAGGACTTTATTGATTTTTGTTTCTCAAGAGTGCTTGGTTTGTTGACGGTCCCTAAATGCACCACAGCGTGTGGGAGGGAGCAGCTGAGAGACGCTGGCCGACATCAGAGCCCCTCCATCGGATCAACTGCTGGCTAGATCACGCTGACCCCACAGAGCTTTGATATCAACTTAAAACCAACTTCACTGCAGTCGTTAGTGACCAGGTTAAGAAGATGGCCGCTTCCTCCAGATTCTGAAAAACTACATTGTCGACATCAAGGTCCACGTGTGCCGCTAACTGAAACACACGGTCTGTCAGAGCAGCCAAATTAAAAATAATAAAGTCAATACTTATAACGTTATCATTGTTTTCACAATCAGTTGCTAAATGTCTCAGTTCACTGACAGCTTCATCGTAGGTAGCCACGTTTGTTGTGACTGTGGCCGGCTGCTGCTGACCAACCAATGGGCAGAAGGTGACCCTCTAAGACACGCCCACTCCTCATTTGCATAATGAGGCAGAAATGTAAAAACGACAGGCAGAAATAAATAGCATTTAAGAAGTAAATAGGGTTAAAAAAAAAATAAAAAAAAGGAAGAATAAACCTGACAAAAATATTATAGCATGCACAAAAATAAATACTTCAAGGAATAAGTAATAAATAAATGTGATGTAAAAAGCAACACTAAAACAAAACAAATTCTGCAGTCTGCAAACAGCAGGTTGGACCAAAGTAAAACATTCTTGCATCTTTTAACAGCAGTAAGGTGTTACTTCGTATCACTGCTCTGCTCGGGACTGAACGATTCACCTGAAACAACGTCAAGCTAAACGTCATATATCATATTTGATATACGAGTTTTTCTGAATTCTGCATCATAAGTGAGACATTTTTGCTCTTGAAAACCCTGACTCAAAAAACGTATAAAATGTTATACAGAAATGCCTATTGTATCAAAATATATGTAAAGAAAGTATCTAAATTAACTTTGAAAAAAGTATTTTTTTCCTTTCATTTGTCAAAAATTATAATTACAACTCTAATTTAAATAAAGCTTTAACGCCGGGCAAACACTGTGCAATATTTTCAATCTTTTGCACGCAGCTACAGCTCAAACTGAATGCGCGAAACTGCAGGGTTTAAAGGTTCACAGCTCACAATGCATCTTCTCACGCTGTGAGATAAATTACCGTATGACTTTTCCCCTCCACATCTATAGGAGGGCAGCGCCCTAGCTTCCCCTATGGGCCAGCCGCATTTAGGGTTTTTCGCCTGGAGAGGAAGAAGAATCCTTGTTTGCCCGACTGAGTGAAATTTGCCCCACATCGACCACCTTAAGACTGACCGACTGAATTTCAAACATGTTTGATTTTCTCCCGACCTCATGATTCCTGATGGGGAGGTGGTCAGTTAGAGGCTGATCGCCCTCGTTATTCGTACACTACACCATGAGGCTGAGGCCCCGTCCCACACGAAGTCAAAACTAACAAGAAAACGCCAATATTTTCCAGAACGCTTGTCGTAAAGACAGAGATGTAAAATAAAATGTGATCATCCACATGAATGCTACATGAAAGCGCTGCAAAATGTATACAGGCCTGCTTAAAGAGTGGCGCTGTGGTGCCAAAGCAAAAATAAGCTGACAATGTTGGGCATCTTGCACTAATATTGCTCCCATGGTTGCCTGCAGTCTAATTCAGGTGCTGAACTATGTAGGTGGATGTGCTCTGTTTCCTGGAGATATTCCGGAAGAAGAAGATTCTGTTGTAAGCCCGACAGCAGGGTGAGTAGCATTAGCAGCAACCATTCAACACAGTGCGGCGCCATTGTTGTTGTGTACATGCGTGGTCGCGCATGCGATGTTGCTTAGAGGCGGCAGCTATGGCGACGATGCGCAGTAAAAAAAAATGCGGTTTAGAGCTTAAAAGATGGAAACGCTGAAACGACGGCGTTTCAAAATCTTCCCACTCTGAAGGCTGAATAAAAAGGTGTTTACAGACCCCGAAACGCCGGCTTCGTGGTGGATGAGAGGCTGGTTTGATGTAAAAAGATTTGTGCGTTTAGGGCCAGGGTTTGACTTCGCGGTGGACCCAAAGTGAGATGTTGGCCTGATCGGTACCTCACAATGACCGTAGAGATTGGTCCGAAAAACGGCAAAAAATCGTGACAGTGCAAGCCCGGCTTAAGGAGGCTAAATGTCGTCATAATAGTAAAACACTCTGTCGTTGGTGTATAAACTTACAGTGAAAATTGATCTCCTTATTCATTTCTGGTATTCCTACATGTACTGGTACCCTAAAAATCCAAACAGTGTTTTATCAAATAGTTAAAGATGAACATGACCTTAAACATAATGACAGTTTTATGTCCTAAAAATGTTGTTTTCTTTTAGCAAAAAACAGAAAATTTGAAAAAAAGGAAATTCAATATTACTAAGAAGTTTTTTTTCATCTTAAAAATATTACCGATTTCAACTTATTTCGGGTTTATTTTCTAATTGAAAATCTTCACCCGTTTTTGTCATTTTACTTAATCAGATTTTGTTACTTTAACACAATTTTTGTACGTCCTACCCTGCTAACATGAAACAATTCTGTTAAAGTAACTAAATATGATTAAGTAAATGCAAAAACTGGTTGCATTCCTCAGAACCCAGCCTGCTCCTCGTTCGGCTCGGTTCTGACGGACATCAAAAGTTCTGCAGGGATCAAACCAACGACTCTGCAGCCATTGAATCTCCAACCCCCACCTGCAGAAGGAAAGGCTGATGACAGGACTCCTCCTCATCGTCACAAACCTTTAATCTGAACAAACGAGCCGCCGTTTAGCACCAAACAGGAAAAGGAAAAAACTGCTTTTCTGGTCATTAAATAAACTCCTAATGGAGCATCAATTCAGCTTAAAGACGTTTCTCCCGATGAACGTCAGGACTGCAGGATGGACAGGATTTATTTAGAGTTTTCCAATGAGGAGCTTTGATCCGTTTCCAGTCAGACCGGTTTGACCTCCTGAGTCAGAGTCAATTAAATTCACCAAACTCAGGTGTTTTAATATGTATCAACTAAGCTATCAGATAAAAAGCTTTTCTGGCTCATTGAACTGGTTTTTCACTGATTTGCTCTTTGAAAATCTTGGTAGTAAAGATTTCTAAGCTAATCTGCCCTTTAGCTCAGTCAGTCAATCAACCTTTATTTAGAGAGAGCTTTACAAACCCGACAGGATCAAAGTGATTAACCAACAATAAAACAAGCGAACAGTGAGAAAGAACAGCTAAAAACAATGAGATAAAATAAAATAAAAACAAACAGTTAACGCAATTAGTTTTAAAAGCTAAATTAAAAACGAGGACTTAATGTCTGTCTCAGTTAGAGGATTTTGAAAGCAATAAACGGAAATCATAGAAAAACGATGAAGAAATAGTAAAAAGTGTATTTGCTCTTAATTTAAGCAGATAAATTAGATAGTTTTCTATTTGAATTAGGTATTTTTACCTTAAAAATAAGATACCTAGGATATTATGCACTTGAAATAAGAGGCTACAGTAATTTTTTCTCTTGTTGGCAAAGTATCTCTCACTTTCCTGCCCAATTCAATGCACTTAATTTTAAAGGAAAAGTCCACTTATATTCAGAATTACCTGAAGAAATTAAGCTTAAACATGAAATTATTACACACAGTTTTGGTATCGGCTGTTGATCAAGTCCCAAAGTACTGTATCTGGTGTTTTGTCACAACGCAGCTATTATCCAAGTCATCTTGAAACATTCTTCTTCCAAATGTTGACTTTCCATATTACGGGTTTTTTACCCGATGTATTCCAGCATCCAGCTGCCATTACTGCGTGGGCATTGTCAAGTTTTCACTATAGCTCTGGTGAATTTCAATGGTGAAGTCCTCTGGAAATCTTCATAATTATTTGTTGATGCAGATGTGTCTAGTAGTTCCCATTGATTTAGCTTGGAAGGCGGGGAGAATGGCGCTTAGGCTTTCCACCACGCACCGTGACGTCACTGCTGGAAGATGGCAGGAGGGAGCGGTAAAGTAGCCCTGCACAAGTGTTTTTCTGGCTGACATGTTAAAACAAGTTTTATTTCTAAAATAAAACCCCAGCCGTAGTTTCAGCTTTTTTACAAGTTTTTCAGCACTTGAACTTTTGAAAGAAAGTTTGTTGTCCAGCCAAAACCCTAAATACTTATATGGAAGAAACATTTTCAATTAGAAGTCTCCATTTAATGTGTTTAATAGTTTATATTATCTGGGGATTGGGAACGGAGCCCTTGAAAACGTCATAAATGTGGTTTTCTTACTATTTAGCACTAACTTAAAAGGCCATGTAAAAAGAAACTTGAAGCTGCTGAAAGGCCAACTGAAGGTCATGCATGGCTTGGTTCAGTAAAGAGGCAACTGAATAAATCACAGTGTCATCTGCATAAAGATGCAGTTTAGCAGTTTGCACGTCCTTTCCAATGTTATTTATGAATATAGAAAATAAGATGGGGGCTAAAATCGAACCTTGAGGAACACCCATAGAAATTTCTAAAAAGTCTGACTTAAGACCATCTATAGAAACACATTGCGTTCGCTCTGTAAGATAGTTTTTGAACCAAGTAATAGCTGTGTTTCCTATGCCAATGTTAATTAGTCTATCTAGTAATAGCTTATGGTCAACAGAGTCAAATGCTTTGGACAGATCCACAAATAATGCAGCGCAGTGTTGCTTCTGGTCCAAGGCATTTATAATGTCATTTAATAGTAGCAATGATTATGTAACTGTGCTGTGTCCAGCTCTATTTCCTTCACTGTACATCAGTTAGAATATTATGCACTTAAAATGAGAGACTGCAGTAGTTTCTTTTCTTTTTGCTGCAGTAATCACCAGAATTTTCCCATTGTGGGACAATAAAGGATTTTCTGTTCTGTTCTATTCTATTCTATTCTGTTCTATTCTATCTGGGGAGACTGGCTGGTGTTTGATCCAGGTCAGTGTTCAGGATCAGAGAGGTTAGGAATGATGGAGGTGTCACTGCCCAGCAGGCTTACGGAGACAGGCGCCACAGACGGAAGTCCCTGTCACACCGCCGTCACACACACGCCATCTCACACACGGACATGTGTGGATCCCGGTGTGTGTGTGTGGTACCGTATGCGGGGGGTCAGGGCCCCGGTGTGACCCCTGTGCTGGATCGATAAAAAGCCTGACAGATGGCAAACCTGATCCTGACTCTCCAGCAGAGAATTTCTGCCACATCACGTCTCTGACAGACAGCCGAGGCGCCGTGATGCTCCGTACCTGCCGGGGAGATGCGGGGATGACAGAGTACGCCAGCGATGGAGAGTGCATGTCTCCATCGCTGCTAGAGTCAAAACTGTCACTTTCAAACGGAAGAACTTCACTCAAACTTCAAAGTAATTTTCCAGTCACGGCTCCCTCTACAGGACTTTATTTTTATTTTATTTTTTATTTTACTTTTTATACCAAACAGTAACTGTAAAGTCATCTTCTGGAATAAAAGTTTGTATTTTCTATTTACTCCTCATTCGGGTGATTCCAGCCTCTTCATATTTGTACATGTAAAATCCATCACTCATCTCACACACATGCCTAACAGAGGTTAGCATGTGTGGAGTAACCATGTTGCCAGGTCTGCATCAGTTTTTGACTTTGTGTTGAGGAGTTTTGCCGGGCTTCCTCACAGACTAACACACGCATCTAGGCCCTGAAGCAGGATCTGATTACTTGAAAACTTTGTATCCCCTTTGCTACCTCTTGGACAAAAGGTTTTCTCTGTCTTTCTTACGGTGGAAAATACGCACCATCTACAAACCTCCGAAATTCAAAAGTGATTGAGGACTTTAGCGCCTTTTGATGAAATAATTACAAAACACAGGCATTTAAAGGAAGTGAAATGCAATTAATTGAGTAGTCCCAAGTAGAAGACGCTATCCTCTCCTTTTATAAACCTTCAACCACAGTGCACATACGGCATGCCGTTGGGTCGTTCGATTGCTGAGGCTGCGTGTCAAGGACCTGGTCTACAGGGTCCGCCGAGGTGGTGAAAATAAGGAAAAACCTGAAAGTGTTTTGGCTATGGATTCAAACAGGTCCAGCCTTCTGCTTTTGCACCTGTATGGTCTGTTGCCCTGCAGCTGTGACAGTTGGACACAAAAAAGCAGACAAAGAATGATGCCGGGCCTGTCATTTACTGTTCGTTCCAGGAGCTTCAGCAGCAGTACTTACGCCTTCAGACATCAGATTATAGTCCCCGCCTGCAGAGATATAGAATCTAAAAGCTTAAATGTCAACCAAACCCCATTTACACAGGGACAGGTAAAACCTTTCAATAAACCAAACATTAACCGCCACATATCCGACTCACTAACCATTAAAACAACTATTTTTTGGATTCATTTCCAGGCCGGAACTATTCACATGTGTTATATTAAAGCTGCGCTTTTTAATAGTATACCACTGGTGAGAAGCCATTTCCCTTTCCTCCTGAGCCACGGAGCATCAGGCTTACAACGGACTTCATAATGAATCATACGGTTTCCAGAGGCTACCGCCCGGCGCTTACGTCCATACGCACAAAACAAGGTACTTACGGCAAGCTGCATTTGTAGAGCGCGCGCCGCGAGAGTCTACTTCCAGTGAACAGGCCTGGCAGCGCTGTAGCCGAATCTAGCGCCCGGAGGGCGTTGCCACGGTGCTAAGCACCAGCGAAAGTTGATCCAGCGGACGCTTTAGGTAAAACGAACCAAATAGCTCCAAAATTGGTTTGGGCGCTACAAAGCTTCGACAGAAGTGTGTCATCAGTTGCCATTATGACTGTTGTCTGAATCGGGCTGGCAATGAGTAAGGAACTAGGACCAGGAACAAGTGATATTTTCTCAATGGTGTACTTGTGCATTCTTATGAGATGTCACCAGCGCAGTACGGTGCCAATGCAGAACGCACAAGACTGTTGGCAGCCGTTAGCCGCTAGCCAGGTCAGCGCCGGGAGCCCCAGCACCCGCCGATCTGCAGCAGCCAGGGCTAGCGTTAGCCCGTCGCGCCAACCAGAAGAGCTACTTGCGTTAGCTTTCCGTCCAGCGGCAGCCAGGGTGCGTTAGCCGCTATAGCGGCCGCCAGGGTTAGCGTTAGCCCTTCAGCGGCAGCCAGGGCTAGATTAGCCCAGCTATAAGGCAGCCAGGGTTAACGTTAGCCCGTCTATGGCAGCAGCCAGGGTTAACGTTAGCCCTCTCTGCGGCAGCCAGGGGCATAGCGTTAGCCCTTCTCGCGGCAGCCAGGGTTGCGTTAGCCCAGCGGCTGCTGAGCAGGCAAGCTTGTCCGGCAGCCAGAGGCTAGCGTTAGCCCCGTCAGCAGCCAGGGACGTTAGCCCTTCACAAAGCGGCAGCCAGGAGGCTACACAGCCCTTTCTGCGGCGGCCCGGGAGTTGCGATTAGCCTGCGGCAGCAGGGCAGCTAGCGTTAGCCGTCAGCGGCGGCAGGGCTAGCGTTAGCCCTTCTGCGGCAGCGCCAGGACTAGCGTTAACCGCTTCTGCGCCAGCCGAAACGTTAGCCTGCGGCAGCCAGGGGCTAGCGTTAGCCCACTAACCAGGGTGCGCCCGCTAACGGCGGCTGCAACCAGGAGTTAGCGTTAGCCCTTCTGCAGCAGCCATTGCGATTCATTAATTATAGACCCAATAATTAGCGATTAAAAATCCTAATGCGTCCCACCACCTACAATGAGCACACCTGGTTTTCCGGAGGGTCCATGTGGGTCATCTGGCGTGCTGCGGTTGTTGGTTGCGCCGCGGCGCGTATTACATTTTGTAGTTGGCACGAAGTCCTGTTGCATCTCTTACAATCTGCATTTTTTCCCCTCTGAAATGTGTCTGATTGTCTTTTGTGATTTTAAATAAATAACATAACATATAACAGTGTCATCTGCCCAGTGTGAATTAAATAAATTTTATGCCTGAGCTCCTATAAAAGGGCACATGGAGTTGATGCAAGCAGGACTGGCCCCCCCTACCCCCTGGCCCCCAAAGCAGCGTGGAGGTGTGCTGAGGTTGATATGTGAGGTTGATATGTGAGCCTCATTAACAGCGCAATGTCTCGCTAAAGAACGGCCGCGACACAACAACAGCAGCTTAACCAAGCAAAGGCGGAAAGCCCACACCATCCCATCCCTGCTGGGGGGTTGTCTGCACTCTGCGAAGAAGAAATTTGTTTGCTAATTTCACGAGGGCTTTTTTCTAAATTCTAGCGTTTTAAACGCAACTTGGATGTTTTTCTGTCTTTAAACGTGTCTAAAAGAAAATAAATAAACACGTTCTTTCAAAAGAACTGAAGAGGGAGAAGACAGAATTTTAACTTAACTGCAATAGGAGTAGGGTTAAAACTAAACGGCTTCCCCCCGATAGAGCGGTGCTGGAACTTGAGTTGTCGCAAAATGACGCGTGGTGGTTCCAGTGAGGCTGAGTCACTTTATTTTCAGTAGCTGATCTCAATACTACTGAGAATTGCATAATTGTATCTTATTGGCCGAGTGATGGAACTGTCGCCGTACCCTGAACCTTTATCACGTGTTGTACCTCATATGGGGCCCACCCAGATAATGCTGCTGACGGGCCTATTGTGTCGGTACGCCATTACCCTATTTGTTGGTACTCGCCGATACCGATACCACCATTTCAGTGCTGGATTGGGGCCCCGTCCAATACTGGTGTCAGTATCGGTTCAAACTACTAGAAAACAGGCTGAACTTATATAAGGGTGATATTAAAAATACTTGCATCCCCACTACTTCTTTCATCCATGCCTGGGGAAATGCTCTGATGGAAACCTTTTGTGTCCGTTGGTGTCCAGGAGTCTGAAGCTAAATGTTTCCTCACTGTGAGGATGTTTAATGAACATTTGCCAAATAACTGAATTCTCATAGTTTTAGTTATTATGAGAATTGACTCATCTGTGATTGCTGAAACCATTTTGGAGCCACTCAGAGAACAGCGCTGGCTGCAGGTGGACACCGACACACTTAAAACAAACACGCTACTTTCAAAGGGGAAAAAAACTGCAGGAAATATTCAGACTCACCATCCATCCCTCCTATTGCCTGAGGTGAACCATATATGTGGTATAGGTCTGAAGATTTGTTGGGAAAGTCATAATATTCCTCAGAAATCATTTGTTTTGGTGCCTCTGGATAATAAAAAAACTGCAGACAGCTGCTTCCTGAGAGCACAGCTGGGGATGTTTCCTGTCGTTTTATTAAGGTTGTGCTCTAAATGCTCCTGTAGTGCTGCACAGGATACTTATCTAGTATAAAAACACCTTCTTCTCTTACTAATGAATACAATAATCAAAATAGAGCCACCAGACATAGATCTCTGTGATCTGGATAGAAGCTGAACTGAAATCTTTCATTTGAAGGAAAAGCTGCTGAATCTAGACATAAAGGTTTGTTTTGTGTAGAGTCTGGTGCTGGGCGTCTCCCAGCGGCTCCAGTCCAGCCTAATGATGATCCCCTACATACTCCACTAAGAGGTCAGAGGTCAGGGGTCAACATCAGATGCATGGAAACAAGAATGTGGGGGATTCCTCCTCCCTATCCAGGAGGCTGCCAGGGTTTTTCTTCCTCTCTAATATTGTTAGAAAAAAAGACTTCAGAAGAAAAATACATCTTAGGGATAAGAATCTGTCTGTGTAAAGATTTAGGAGGAGCGATGATGCAGACATGGCGGTTTGAGCCTCCTCCTGTCCAACCAGGATGGATGTAGGAACCATGACAGCAGATGACCATCACTACAGAGTTCAGAGAGTCCCCTAACCGGGTATTTTACTCACAAAAAACTCTTCTGAAATGAACCTTAAATTATTGTTTAAACGGCTGCTTAGAAGGAAAAAAAAATTAATTAGAGCTAATTTGGACTTCTTTTTTTCTCCCGAGGGTACATGCAAGAATGGGTTGTGTTATGGTTGTTTTTATCTGCTTATTTTTGTGGCTTCAGGTGATGTGAATAATTAATGTATAGATGTTTCAGATATCTAATTAGGCCACTATTGTTTTCCACCTGGTTTATATAAATCAGCTCCTCAGTTTGCTTACTTCCTATTTATTGGGCTCCTGATAGCGATTTGATTCTCTCCTAAATGGGGTGAAGATTGTTTGTTTCTTTTACAAGACTCCATCTTTCTGTCATGATCTTGGCACTGTATGGCATTAAACAGATTGCGTCATTTCATTTTACTTTCATCTAGCTCTGCCCTGTTCCTCATCACTCATCAGATCCACCTGTTCCACGTCTCTCATTTTAGGCTGCCTGTGTTCCAGGCAATTGGGGCCAGTATTATTTTAGAGCCTTTGGGGTGTTTAGAGGAGTTCTCTAAGTGTTTCTATTGTGTTGCTGATTGTTTAGTCCTGATCCGTGATTCTATGTATTTTGGATTCTGAGCCTGCCTGCCCCTGGTCTGGATCTGTTTGCATGGTCTGTCTTCGCCCCCAAGTTGGATTCTTTTTGAATGAACCTTGATGCCTCCTCTTGGACTTCGCCCCTGTGGATTATCCTACCTCCTCTTTGCCTGCTGGGATCTGGAGCTCCTGTCAGCTCTGAAGCCTCTAGGCTACCGCGATCTGAACTCTCGCAGCCGCTGCATCAGTTCGGGTCAATGGACTGTCAAACCAGGTTAGTGATCCCATCCATCCATCCATCCATCCATCCATCCATCCGTCTGTCCGTCATTCCGTCCATCCATCCATCCATCCATCCATCCGTCATTCCGTCCATCCATCCATCCATCCATCCATCCATCCATCCATCCATCCATCCATCATTCCATCCATCCATCCATCCATCCATCCATCCATCCGTCTGTCCATCCATCCATCTATCCATCCGTCCGTCCGTCCGTCCGTCATTC
>JAGKQL010002526.1:0-33587 GCA_018398635.1 Cyprinodon brontotheroides | reverse complement strand
TATGTAACATTGAGCTTTGCACATTCTGACTGGTTTAAAAAAAAAAACCTGAGGAACAACAAGAAGAGTTAAATCAGCAACCTGGTACTTCTTGCTATTAGACACATTCCATCTTCCTTGAAATCACAGGTCACGCACACTTTTGCCTTCTATGACAACCTTGGCCTGCAATTCCTTTTGCATTCCTCTGATTTCAGAGGAATGAAATCCCAAGGATTAATAAAGTCAAACCCTAAGTCTAAGTCTAAAAATTTCTGTTATACAACCAATTGTAATTATTAGAATTAATATCATTATTTTTAGTTTTGCAGACCAACTCAGCAGTTCGGCGCGCATTTGTGGCTATCTCGGATAAGGCTGGCTTTTTAAACTGTGCAGCATCAAAATAGAAACAAGCGATGTCTTTCTATTTAGGATTGGAATCAGGCATTTTCAAACAACCTTTTTAGGAATAACTGCTCAGGGGATAGAGAGGTGGTATATTCCTTTTTTCATGTCTTGAGCTCACCACAGTCATGGTTCTTGGTTGTTAGCTGCAAAATGTTTTTCCTTCATAAAAGCGCATATTAGGTCAGCGAAACAAAACCCATCATGAGGCAGAACCATAGTTTAAGTACAGCTCTACTAGATTAATCAAAGGGGATATATAATCCATGTAAGATCAGGAAAATATACATTTTTTTAAAGTATTTGGATGTTAAACAATTTAGAAAAATATTCTAACAATTGCAATAATTGGGCACAAGGATTTAAAATTATTTCAATCCGACTCATGCATTAATAAGCAACCTATTATTTTAAAAGCTTTAAATTGTGCTGAGAACAATACATCCTATATCTAAATTTATCAGCTCGAAGGATCTTCTCTGTTCAAGATCTTTGGCTCTTGGTCTGGAGGCTGGTTTAAATCTTATTTGTTATCTAAACTATCTCTATATTACTGCTGCTATAGGTTTAGGCGGCTTGGGACATAGGGACCATTTTTTCATCATTCTGCCTCATTTTATCTCTAGTCTCAATTTCTGCAGTATTTGTTGGTTAAGTCCCTAACTTTATGTTCTCTCTGCTTTTTTCTCATCCCAGTAGCTTCACATCTTGCATGATTCTGTTGGCTGTCAGACCATCGCTTAGGAAATATCAGCTGGGCTGAGCCATTAACAGTTACAATTATAGATAATATAGTTGGGCCTGTCTTTCAGTGCTTAGTCTTTTTCTGTCTAGACATAGCTATCAGCTTTACTGTGACAAACTGAATGTACTGCCTTTCACTTAGGCATGAAATCTGGATCAGATGCTTGGCAGCATACAGTAAATGTTTTCTTTCCTAGACTGAACCATCTATAGAGCTAGTTCACCATTACAGCACTACAACATGTAAAGAAAATTATTAATGGCTCAGTGCTTATATTTTTCCTTTTTAATGTCTGCTTCTATCTCCTAGAACTCGAGTTGGCAGAAGGCCACTTGCAGCTGAGCCTGGTACTGCTGGATGTTTTCCTCTCCACTGTCACTGCATACATGCTGGGGTGTGACCCGGATTGCTGGACACAATGCAAGTGAATATCCATCGTCACCACCGCTCATCAAAAAAGCTTGTCCAGCAAAAAACTTTTTAGTCAATCTGACTGTATAATCAGACTGGATTGATTCTGTAAAGTCTGCCTTGAGATTATATGTTTGTGGATTGGTCCTGTTGAAGTGAATTAAAGAAAATCATACAAATGATGTGGTGTTGCAAAAACTTAGAGGTTCATTTATGGTACCTTGTCTTTTAGCCCCTCAAATCAGTCATCTTTTGCAAGTAAAATGTACAGTTAAAAAGCTAAACTTATTTTTTTGTTTCATATTTTATAAAAAAAAAAAAAATTATGTTTAAAAAAATAAATGTAATAGTGAGATGTCTTCATGTGTACTTAATTCTTAGTTGGGGGCTCCTTTTGCATCAACTGCCTCATCAATACATCATGGCATTAGTGAACATGCATCCTGAAGACCAAGACAAACATCATTAGATTGACAAAAAAGTCTGTTAGTAATTGGCCATTTTAAAATTGTATCAAATCAAAAAATGTGCCTTTACAGCTTTATAGCATAAACCCTCGTAAACACAGGGCCAAAAACCTGTGCATACCACTTGCTGTAAAAATGTTTGGTCACATCACCTCGACACGTAAATATGCACAATTTTTTAGAGGAAAGGGAAAAATGGCGAAGACAGCAAGGTATACAAATGAAGTCAGATTAACTTTCAATGTTACTTTATATAAAACATAAGTCATAGATCAATGTCACATGAGCATCAAATATCACATTGTAATTCAATGCCATAAAGGAGATTTAGATTTTTCCTAATTATATGTTTATATACATTTTTCAAATGGGCAAAAAAATGTACATGGCTTCACTAGCAGTCAGCTTAAGATCCACAATAATTAATCTATCTGTAGAAAATTATAAAACATGTTCTTAATGGAAACATCTCACAGATAATGTTGCTTTTGCAGATTTTCGCAATCTTTTCTTTTTTTTTTGTTAATTACAGGTGTTAAAACACTCTGGGGTTTCTGACAACAGCTCTTAGCAGAAAAATTCCCACAGGTGTAAAACATAATAAACCATTGATTATCTCTCTGCCTAAAGCAGCTTTTATGGAAGCAAATAGAAGAAAAATGACCAATAAATCAGAGATATCAAAGCCAAAGCAAGTTGCAATACTGCCCACTGTCTTAGATGGCATTGTTAATATGATCAGTACACATCGGGATCATATTGCCATTTCCAAGTGCTTCTTGAATGACAATATGACAGTATCCTAATCTCCTCCCCACCATCACACATCTATTTCTGCTTCAGTTAAACAGCACCTTTTCACGCTGTTCACTACAGTGTCAATCAGTAATCATTGAATAACATCAGCAGGCTTATTTTTAATACACAATGGCATTAATGAATTGCTTGAGCACACTGGTGTGATTTGATTGTGTTTATGCATGAGCATGGTTTGACAGATCTGAAATATCTTTTAAAGTCACGTCATTTTGCATGTTGTTTTTTGGCATACACATTATTTTTAGTAAAACTTTGATGAATGAGACCCTAGGTCAGCACTCATAGTATGAGAAGCTGGATTAATGTTTAAATAGATTAGGGTAAAAAAACAACAACAAAAAAACAAACAAAAACACAAAAGCAGAAGTCATACAGCCAATTTGGATCTACTGCATTATTCCCATGGTGATGCAGGAGCAGCCAACTTTAATCCTTCCACAAAACCACACGCTTTTATGCAGCTATTTGTTGACATGAGGATTTTTCTGGCTTATCCACCTGATAAATGATCTCACCTGCCTTTTTTTATTTAATCTGCATCTTTTTTTTTTCCAGTTAGATTTAAAATACTCCTAGGCACGGACCAATACATACATTTATATCACCAAAAGAGACGTTAAAGAACTCACAGTTCTGGCTTTGTATGATAAAAGGGTGTGTAGTGCTTTTTAACAAGGATCAATCAATATTTTAGCCTAACTTAAGCAATTAATCAGCAGAGACAAATTTAACATCAAAAGATGCGCATACATTAAGCTGTTATTCCAAAAAAAAAAAGAGGCGAAAGTCAAAATTGAAAAAAGTCTATGGTCCATTTGGCAAAAGTTTTTGTAATAACTCATAAAAACATGATTAACATCTCCTGTGATAATGTTTGGTTTTTCCTAAAAGTAATATAAATAATAACAGTATTTATTTTAATAAAACATACAACTTCATTTAATTGCTGATGTGTAAAATGGGACCAACTGAAATAGTGCATAAGTATATGCTGCAGTGTCCCACTCCCACTCCCATCCTGAGGGATTTATGAACAATGTCAAGTTCCTCTGAAGACCTTGAGTCTCTTTCACTGGCTCTTAAGGCTTAATGCACCCTGATCAGAGTGGCACAGCGAAGAGCACACCGCCTCCCCGTGCCGCGACAATGCTAAGAACAACCTCACTCCCACTCCCTCCTCCTCGCCTAATGTGCTCCGGTCTCCACCGCGGTAAGGCGGCGCCCATTTCCATTTGGATAGACGGGCTGAGGTGCAAACCAAAAAAAAAAAAAAAACACAACAAAATGAAACAGAGAGGCCGTAATGGAAAACGCTGACATCGCCTCTAATGGTTTCCCATTCCAGGAGTGTTTACACACGTATGTAAATTTATGTAAACCCAACAGAAACACATATTTACAATAACACGGGGTAATCACTATATGAGGACACGGTGCACTAGCCTTGAAGATGGAGGCGCCATGTGTCATTAGTCTCCTTTATCTCTTTCCTTTTTCCAGCAAAGGCATCAACGCAACAACCATTCTGAATATGAATAAAAATGATCTTCACTCATGTGCTGCTCAGCGATGTGAATGTGCAGAGGAAAAACAAAGAGGTTTTAGGTCATCAAAGCAGACAGGTGTCTTGAATACATGCATACCTTTATTTTTTATTACTTTATTAAATATTACCCCGCCACCTGCTTCACTGTAAAGGCATCCCAGAATCTACTCAGATGTTCAGAGAATAAGTGTACATATAACAAGAAAATAATCTCCCTGATTCTGAAAAAATGACATCAGTTATTTATCATTTTATTTGCTAAATCATATTAGATATTTAATAACAAAAAATCAACATAACATTTTATCTTTATTATTTTTACAGAAGCTAATTATACAAATTGTTTTACAGTAATTGCACACTTTTTGCCCATGCTGGCATCTGTCATTAGTGTTGTGGTCAAGATCAAATACAGCTATAAAAAAAAATACGACTTGCTTTTAAAAAATTTTTTAGAATTTATATGCAAAGTAAAAAAAAAAACAAGAAATATTAATAAACATTTCTAAATTACTTGGCATTTTCAATATAGGCAATGCAAAGTATTTACTAATAAAAATACTGTTGCTAGCATTAAGTAGATTTATTGTTCAAAAAAATATTTTACCACCCCCAAAATAAATCAGTTTTAATGTTTTTTTTTTTTTTACAAACTATTAGCTACTTTTAAGAAATCATTAATCACCTTCCTTCTCTTTTTCGTTTTGTTTTTTTTTTTCCCTTTTCACAATGTTAAGGAGTTTTGCTGCAGTTAAAGCTTTTACCTGCCTCATGTAAAACCTGAATTTTTATCAAACATAATGTGCTTTCATAATGTGCACCACTCCAAAATAATTTTGCTTTGGCTGTGTGGTGCAGGACAATCCACATAGTTCTAAGGTTTCTTGTGTTTTTCACGAGTTGTTCCACCTCCTTCATGAAGCGAGGCAGAGCTCATCCTGCCACGGCAGGCCACACGCACTGCACCGCCACGGGTAAACCCTCGCCCCCAGTCACAGCCTAAAAACACAGAGAGAGATGATGCCAATGAAATGCCATGCCAACTGAACACTGTGGTCTTTTGCTTCCCCTACTGGGCGTAGAAGGTACTTCCACACTAAGGTGGTTTATTGTGCATTATCAGTGGAAGAGAGGAAAGGACAAAAAACTAAAAAAAAAAAAAAGGTCTTTAGTTTGATTAAAAATGTATTTTTTTATACACAAAGAATTAGCTGGTTAGTTTAATATTCAATAACTGTTGCAGCAGTGCTTTGCTAAATAAAACAGAAAAATGTAATCCCATTGTCCATAAGTGCAAAGTATCATAATTCTTGGCTTGCGATTAAAATGCTATCGCTGCCCCAATAAAACACAGTATCACCTGTTTATGCAGCTTGTCCAGGTGTCCTGGTAATTGCCCCTAAAATCTTTGAGGTCTTCTCCTCGCCCTGCGACGTCACTGTGGATAATGTGGGACCTATCTGGCCGGAAAAATTGAGCAGATTGTACAGCATTGTTATGCTGGCGCAGACCTAAAGGAAAAGGGGGAAAGAATAAGTAGAACTTGGAGAAAGATTGCTGACAGGGATTGTTCTTTGGCAAATATTATGCCACTTTTCTTCAACAACCCACTGATAAATCTCTTCCAAAACACCTAATCCTGAAGACACTCTACGCGGCACAAAAAAAACAAAACAAAAAATAACATAGGTAAATACAATATGACCTTATTTAGTTTTATTTGCTGCAAGGAGCATGAGTTAAACGCCTGATAACGTCGCAGTTTTTTAATCACATAATGTCTCATGCAGTAACATTACATACCTAAAAAGAAATATGAAAACATATCTTAATTCTCAATAAAAGTGGTAGTACATTAGTAGATTAATTCCAAAACAAGTGAGGTGATAATCATCAGGTGGCTGGCTTGTGAAGATGTGCATAACTGTGGGGGGAGATGGCAGCCATAAATGTGAATGCAGAAAGTGTGCAGTCAGAGATCTTACTGAGCTCCTGGTCATGATAATGTATGTATTAATTAGCTGGTTTAGATATGCACCTGGAAAGAACTGTGCTGGTTAGGATACTCATTGGCTAAAAATGTGTGAGTTTATTACACTTTTGGTATTGCAGCCTGTTGCGTGTCAGAAATGATGTTTTAATCTACTAAGACAGTTCTCTGTTTGGATATACAGTTATAATCTTTTAATTCTGTACTTCTGGCAAAGATTTGAAATGGAATGAGAGCGGTGTCCTTCAGATAAGAATGAAGTGTAATATTTTTGATTGAAGCTTGAGCCATGGATGTCTAATCATTTGCTAACATGTATGATGTAGAATAAGATATTGGCAGACTGAGATGTATAAAATGCCTTTTTAACTGTTAATGAGGCCACTTCCTGAGAGGTGAGCCCGAAGAAGAGCAACTTCTGCCTTCTGTACATTCTAACGGGCTGCACTACAGTCTGGTAAGATTACAATTTCTATCAGAATCTGTTGTCATGTGTCTCCTGGTTATTTAACACATATAAGTTATGAAGTGTTATTTAAAGATTTTGTCCCAAGTGATCTCTTTTCAGGGAAAAGAACCCGGAGAAGATAGAGCATCAGGGTGCATACAGAGAGCCTATCTTTAACAAACTAATAATATTTATATATTAATAAATTTTTTAATAATTTTATTTGATTTTGTAACTAACGGTCACAGGCATGCAAAGAGTCTCTCAAACTTTTTCACAGATAGTCGCTTTAAAAGCTGAAGTCTGTAAGTTTTAAAAAATCACTTTTTGTCATATTGGCTAAACTGTCCCTATGCTTGAACAGCGGTACATGTGATATGTAACCTGTGAAAAACTGCTTCAATTGGTCCCGCATACTGCCTGTATTTCAATCTGGAAAGAATAGTGGGACGAGTCAAAACTAATAATCACACCCAGCCAGAGGGCGTCTGATGGAGTGGTGTCAATCACAGCTCACACCGCGCTGAATCCGCCCCCCCTCACCCGGCAACCTGCCGCAGCGCCGGCTGCAGCTGTCAGGAAGAGGAGGCAGCAGTGTGAAGTCATGGCCGGGCGACAGCCACCAATGAAAGAAGAAAGCCCCCGCCTGCCCCTGCGACAACTGCCTACGGCAAACCCGATTATAACCAGCATCTTATATCTAGCTGCTTGGAGGTGGTGTTGCTCGCTCTTACGGTTCACACTCCCATACGTGTCTGCGCTGCTTGGGCGCCTGTGGTCGCATGCGGTAGCCATACGGATGCTGTGAGGGGGTGGAGCTTGGAGGTGGGAGCATGAGTAAAGCAGAAGAGGGTGGGGTAAGAGCGTGAAACCTGTTTTCTTCAAATTTTCGGTCAAAAGTCTGCTCTCTTCTCAATATTTTCAGACTGCAGCTTTAAAAGGGCAATAAAATTCACAACAGGATTCTGAACAATATGACCCCTGACTGATTCCTCAAAAATACAACTTCTTAAATTTGAATAACAACTTTTATGATGCTAACATCTGCTCAATTTCTAACAGCCTTCATAATATTGCAGCTTCTGCTTTTAGGGTCGTTAAGCGAGCTAAAAAGCCCAACTAAAGTTAAAAGCCAACCTCTAGGAGAATGCAGCATTCTAAAATGTAGAACCTGTTGGATCCATCTTCCTGTTGTTTTGCATGAGTCAGTGAAATACAAAAATTAGATCATAAAAATTTAAAAAGTTTATCAATGTTGTTAATTTGATGATAAAACAGCTTCTATTTAAAGCGCGTTTTCCCTCATAAGTGATGAATGTGTTAAATGAAAGTATTGCTGGTTTTATTTAGAAAGTATGTGTTCGAGAGGGTAAATAAATATTATTGTGTGGTGACTAGTTGTGTTTACTGTATAAGCAGAAGTGTTGTATAGAGTGCAGTGAACAGTTTTTCCTAAAGTGTGTTATGATATATCTTGCAGTTGTTTTTGTATTAGTATGTGTGTTCAATGGATGTTTTTCTCTCCCTATATTTTCATGAAGAAACAGCTATGATTAGTATCCAACTTGTCAAGAGAGGCTGCAGGTGGAAATTAGTATAATTTGCTATAACATGGCACTGGGCATATTTCTAATTTTTAGGTCAATGTTTTTTGGTGCATTTTGCCTGCACAAATAAAAGCATAATCATCATTAAATTAAGGCAAGGATTTGATTTCCAAATATGATTACGGCCTAATATCACTACAAAACACCTTCAGGGAATGCATTTTCTTTTTATGAACAGTACATATTTTTGATAAAGAGCCATGCAACTCTTTGTGATGCATAAACATGTCAATAATGTATGTATTAGTAGGCTACTTTGGCCTAGTTTAACACAGGATTCCTTTTATGTTATAATAATAATTATAGTAATAACAATGATTATTAAGTATTATAATACAAAAGCTTCTGCATTAGAAACAGACCTAAACGGGCTATGAAATGGCTGACCTCTTTTTTGTGACCGTTTATATTTAAAGGACAATACTTTTTACATCACATATTAAGGTGACAGTGTTCTAATATAAATATGGTGGTTTTGATCAACATTAAGCTGTAACTGAATTGAACAGCAGCAGCTGAATGACGCTTTTGGACTTGATGCAAATTATGTAAACAAAACTACGAAAAATTTGGATTTTCAAGTTCTTTAGAGTCACTGATGTTTACTCGAAAATACGTTGCTGGTGGCTCTAAAAATGTCACTGAGGTGTGTCGGCAAGGACAGCCTGAGGGTATCGTTTATATGGTTATTTGGACCGCGCGTGATGGTCAGGGAATTTTACGCGTGCATTTAGGGGCAAGGCAAATATGTCAAAAGGTTCTTTCATACAAATACCAAACATTTTGAGGATGAAAGTTAGCCACTCTTCTCATGAGGTCAAAATGTTTAAAGAGCTACTTAGGGTATCCGTGCGTACATGTGAGTTGTGCCAGTACAGAAAAGTTGAAAGCTGGTCGTCATTGGGCAAGAACGACACGTCTATGTTGTGTTTCCTCCAGTGTGCAATCGTCTCAAATGTAGTCTAAACAAAACACACAATTAGCCAAAAGTTAAACCAAAATGAAAAAATAAAAAACTATAGGAATCATCTGCTGGGTAAGAGCAATACACTCCACATCAGCATGCTGCTTCAAACATCTGGGGGTGATCTGCAAACACAATGGGTTGAGGGAGGAAGTCTAAAACAATCTGTTCAGAAACATTTTAAAAGTTATGAAAAATATAAGCGAAAACAGGCTATGGAAACATGATCACACCTGACTCCACAGAGGCGCCCAGGACAGCGAAAAGGGATCCGAGGGCTATGAGGATAACGTGAAAAAAAGAGTAAATCTCCATCTGATCATATTGTTATTTCTGGAACAGGGAGACAGAACTCACAAAAGACTTCATCAAGGTATGAGGGTTCTCTTCAACCACTTGGGGATAGAAGTACGTGGTAAAACCTGCGGCCTGAGGCAGGGGATCCAAAGGCCCCCCCTTCCTGAAACATAAGCAATAAAATCCCGTTATCTACAGGAGAGAATACAGTGAGTTCACATCTGCTAAGCAACAAGCTGTGTTTTGGTGGCGCAATGTCAGTGTTCATGGCTGGAAATTTGGGTTTGATTTTTACAAACTGTAGTCTGTTAAAAAATTTAGCAAACTGTTAATAAGAATCAATGATCAGGTTAATAATAACTTTAAGGTTGGTCTTAGTAATAAACAAATGGATGAGCAATCTCTTCTGTTATTAAAACATTTCAGGGAAGACATATAGAACATAGCAGGACTGACAGAAGTTTCGGAAACTTTACTCAATCAATGTTACTGGACCTGTTGTCAGATTTTCCCTCATATTCTGGAATTCAAAACTACCCATTTTAATCAATTTAAAGGCTTTAAAAGGTATAGATGGCGATCTATTATTTTCAGAGGGATCATCTAAATAAGTGTTCCTCCAACTTGTCAATCATTCTGGTGATGTCACGTTTCGTGGAGCCGTTTCTTTATGTTAGCAATCTTTTTTTTCTGCATATCGCACTTTCAGTCATTATATGTGTGGTGACTCTGGGTTTCAAGGCCGGTCATTGTAAGCTCACCTTTTCTCTGTATTTCTTAGAAAATGGCCGAGGTCGTATTTAAAAGTGTCTAAGAAGTGTATGAGAAGGAGAAAGGCCTCAGAAGAGTGTGAAGAGTTCATTACTGGGTGTTCAACTTAATATCTTACTTTTTAAGCAAGCAGCATATTTGCTGAAGGCCACAAGGGTGTAAGATGACCTTGCAGAGTTTCTAAACAGGATAAAGATCTGTGCAGAAGCTGGGAATGGTCAGTTTGAAATAGGTGTTGTTTAAACAGTAACAAGGAAGAGCAATTAATGGTAAAACAGTTTCTATGAAACACGTAAAGAGTTCAGTTCTGTGGAAACCGTTGCATTGTACAAAAGAGTTTCTGTTAATGTTTTATAACTCTTATACGTGCGAAAGTGTTCTATATGTAGAAGGGGAATGAGTCACCCCAGTCAGAGCTCACTGAGAGATTCTGTATAACTGTGAGCTCTGCAAGTGTCCAAATCAAAAGGAAGCTTTGTTCCTTGCAGTCTGCTGTGTCTCAGTCTCCAATTTCAAACAGACTACAAAAGGCAGATATATCCCAGAATGCTTTGTGTGGAGAGCTCTCCTCGCAAAGCACTATGGGATTTGCTGTCACAGTAGCCCACTGTCGCCATAGGCTGATGCTACCCGACAGCGGCGACTAATAACAAAGATGGTGCAGGCACAGCGCAGTGAAGGAGGAGTTACGTGGCCAGCGGGACAAAAAGCAGTGATCATCGTCCACTATATAGTGCCCGCTGTATGTGGGCACAGTAACAGAGATCCCAAGTTCCAAAAAGTCATTTCAGGGAGATGCCAAACACCCACCCCCCCGCCCTGTTTTTTATTTCATGCTTTACTGGGCCCCCATGAAAACACGCTGGCCCCTCCTGGCCCTCTGGTACATTTGGTCTAGATCCGCCACTGTTCCTCACCTTCACTAGACGTGGATATACTTTAGTATATTCTGCTGTAAAATTAATCCTGTATTTTCGTTTTTTACTCGAGGATTCAACCTCTGCCGTTTCACAGGGTGCACAGCTTTGAGTGGTAACTAGGTGACTGTCAGAGAGTAACCGAGAGAAACTTTTTCGGACTGATCCAATCACCTCTCTGATCAACCAGTCACCTGGAAGGTTCGTTGAACAGAGCATCGCTTTGGACAGATACACTGCACAGGTTTCACAGTAACCTCCTCCCTACACCACGCTCTCATTTGTTGTCTGCGCAATCTCAGTAGTTCTAATCTGCACATGATGCACGAATTATTGCCTGCCCGCTCTCACTCACATTAAGAAAACACCACCTCCCATAGTCTAAAACCCGGGATAATTTATCTGACCCGCGGGCATCCGTGAACAACTATCGATATCAGGGAGACTCCCTGAACTTCCGGGAGACTTGGGACGTCTGCAGTAAGCTTGTATGATCTATGAGAGCAGCACATTTTAAAGAGGGCGCGCATGAGGAGAAATGGACCTGTGCATGCCCTTGTACATGCATTTTTATATTAAAGTGGAGAGAGCAGGTCTTTAAAAAAAATCCTCTACAATACCTTTAACTGAAGAAAAATAAATACATAAAAAAGCAAAGCATATACATATCTGCATCCCATCTGATTAATTCATCTCTACTGATGCTGATTTTATTCTTTATATCACCAACATCAATCCGGAATGTATCCTGGAGATCGTCTCCTTTTTGTGTTCATCAGGGAATTTTATTATTCATGATCCATTCTATTTCACCACGGTTTCAGTTTCCCTAACCTATCGTTCAGCGCTTTTTGTTTTGTTTTGATTAAGAAATCGCTTGCGTAAATCCATGCCCCTACAATTTCCATGAACTGTGGTGGGGCAGAGACTGCAGTTGCTTAGCCCCATCACTGACTCTGGTAGCCCCACGCACTGTGGACTAGGGACATCTCTGTGCAGGATGGTTGCTGGGTAGACTTGGCATGGGGCCCACCCAGATATTACCGTTGCTTACTGGCTCATTGTTGTGTCGTTATACAATCCATTGCGCCGCTTCACTAGCTTAATTTATTTCAGGAAATCATCCTTCCTCTCGGTGGATTTTATGGTGACGCTTTTGTCACAGCATTTTAACCTCTCTTTTGTAAATTCTCAGTAGAATGGGGGCAGCCTGCTTGATGCAAGGCGACAAAGGGAAAATACCATGGAACTGATGAAAACTATAACCGTTTGCAAGTCAGACCAAATAGTGAAATCAGAACCTCTAACACAATGCAGGCCTTAATGTCAATTCTGTGAAATCAGATTTTTTTTGTGTTGCCCTTTACATTTCCAAATATATGTGACTTGTATCTGATCTCCTGTTGTAACTGCATTCACACAACATGACCGTCCCACATGCGCAGTAGAGGACGCAATAACGTAACAAGCTAGCGCACTCTGTGTTTACAGAAGTAAACGTGTGGCAGTGCTGGAGCTTGTCTAGCGATCTACCTTAAACACTTAAGTCTTTTAAAGATGGTTAAAAAAAAAAAAAGACTGCTCACTGCATTATTTTCTGCCATGGTTGTTTTTCTTCCCAATAGTGACCTTTGTTGAGTATTTATGGCGCTTTTAAAGGCCGATCAGACGCATGTCACATTTGAAACAATCAGATTTGTATCGGATTCAGGACCACATAGCCAAGTGGCCCGAGTCGCATTTGAAAAAATAGGATCTGTGTTATTCAGTCACGAAAACATCAGATACAGGTCGCATATGGGCAAATAAAAAATTTGGGTGACTTCAGGCTGCAGTGTGAACGTAGCCTATGTTAATGTTTTCTCCTGAACTAATCAGTTCAGAAATCATTGCAGTGATGCCAGCATGATGTAGGAAATATAAAACATGTGCAAATTGGGTTTTAAGCTATATTAAATGCATCTGATGCGATTACTGCTTACAGAAAACTAGAATTGATGCAATCTGCTACCAAATTTCTGCCAGTCTCTAATCTACACCCTAACAATAATGGATACTAATTATTTTTCTCCTCCTTTAGTTGCACCTCCCGTCCACTCTGCTGACATTTTTCTGGTGAAACAAAGCAGATGATTTAAAAAAAAGTGGTGATTTTAAATCTCTTCAATTGCCAGGGACTGGATGGTGTCCAGTTTAGGAACCTCGGGATATCATCTCTGCTGTTCGTAGATGATTTCCTGTTGGCCTCATCAAACCAGGACCTTTGGTATGCACTGGGGTGGTTTGCAGCCGAGTATTTAAGTGGCCGGGATGAGGATCAGCACCTCCAAATCCGAGGCCATGGTTCTCCACCGGAGAGGAGTGGACTTCCCTCTTCAGGTCGGTGAAGAGTCTTTATCTCAAGTGGAGTTCAAGTGTCACGGGGCCTTGTTAACGAGCGAGGGATGGATCGATAGACAGATCGGTGCAGCATCGGCAGTGATGCTGTATCGGACTGTTGTGGTGAAGAGGGAGCTGAGTCGGGGGCAAAGCTTTCGATTTACCGATCGACCTACATTCCCACCCTCACCTATGGTCAAGAGATCTGGGTAATGACCGAATGAACAAGATTTCAAATACCAGCGGCCGATATGAGTTTCCTTCGCAGGGTGGCTTGGCGCTAACCTGACAACAGCCAGATGCATGTCTCGCTCCGCCTCGCTCCACTCACATACATCTGGGAACCTGCTCATTGAAAGTGATTTCCCCAACCGAATTTATGGTCTGTCCAATCAGGTCGCAGGGCGGGTGTGTCCTGGAGTGGAGAAGCGACCGTGAGATTCCAACAACAATGGCGGCTCGCATTGAGGAAGCAAGCATTAGCACTGATGCTGCTATTTCTTCTGTGTTGTCCAATCTATCTGATATTGTTTCATTAAAAGAACATCAGAGAACGTCACAGCGGTTAGCTTCGGTGTGAGTGGTTGATATAGCATGTCAATAAAGATGACAGACAAGTGGCTTATCCAATCATATGCAAGGAGTTTTGATAAGGCCCAGCCTTCAGTAAAGGCAATTCCTATGGCGGGTTCCCAGATGTATGTGAGTGGAGCTAGGCGAAGCGAGACATGCATCTGGCTGTTGTCAGGTTAGCTTGGCGCATCCTTCGAGATCAGCTGAGGAGCTCAGTTACCCTGGAGGAGCTCAGAGTAGAGTCGTTGCTCCTCAATGTCAAAAGGAGCCAGCTAAGGTGGCTCCGGATGTTCCGGATGCCTCCTGGTCACTTCCCACGGGCGTTTTTTTTTGTCATTGCAGTGCTGTTCAATTTAAGAACTTGTGTAAATTTTGTTTTTTTTGAGGGAAAATTTTATTTATTCCTGTTGCTTACAGAACAATGATAAAAGAAAAGATAAACAAAAGAAAAACTTACAGTTTTTGTAGCATGCTGGTGGTTCCATCTGCAAACAAACCCTTTATGATGAGTTCAGTGACAACTTCCTTCACCCTCAGAGGTTCATAAGGCACAACCTGAAAGCAACGATGATCAGTTTAGAAACACTGCGCTTTCTACATACAGTAGTGGAGTATGCAAAAAGATGAGTGTTTTGAACTAACTGTGTGCCCGGCCTGCTCCAACAAAGCTTTGACCTCTCTGAGGCCGCGAACCATGCTCGGAGGAGGCAGTGAGTACCCATCGTTTTCAAGGTAACCAATTCTGAGAGGCTTGGAGCTTTGGTACGTCTGCAGAAAGACAGTCGCTTTTATTCTGATATTTGAAACCATTGCAGGAAAGATGTATAAAAGAAATTGTATAACATCAGCTTATCCCGTTCCCCTTTAAAATCTGTACAAATATAATGAAATCACAATATTCCACATAGGGCTGGGCGATAATTCAATAACGATATATATCGATCGATAGGCGTGTGGCGCAATAGAAAAAAAGAGGGTCGATAAAAGTTCGATAAAAAGAAACGCAGTTTTCCTTCCTTTCTCATTGTGGCCTAGCATGTAGGTTTGTGCTAGTCACTGCTTCCTCCCAACCAATCTCAATCGCGGACCCAGGCACGCCGTCACCGCCACCCTCTCCAAACCACAACACAGAGCACATGAAGCTGTAAGCAAGGAGAGCGGAGAATTGTTTAAAGAGGGTTTTGTAGTTAGAGCGTCTGGCAGTATTTTGGTCATGGCAAAGTCGGACCAAAAACAAACCAGTCATCTGTAAAATGTGTAGGGAACAAGGAAAAGCAAGTCTGATAACACAACCAACTTTTTCTTTTTTTTTTTATCTCATCTCAGCGGCTCACACCGCGGGAATGCGAGTTGTGTAGGCCCGGCGTACTCCTCCGAGGAATCTTCCAATTTTGAAAATATATATATATATTTTCAGTTCTGGAGCAGTTTCCCACTTTTAAGTGAACAATTGTGAGATAAAATGCTGAGGGGCCAGAAACTTCCAAGTAAATAATAACTCAGGTTAAAGCAGGGAACGGGGGCGGGGCGTGATTGGAATCATTTATTTATTTGTTATATTTATTTTGGTCGCACAAAACTTTTGGTCACTTTTAGTTTATTCTTTGTCAGTATTTAATAACATAACTCAGGTCTCTTAAGTTATTTTTCTTTAAAACAATTCTGTTATGGTTAAAAAAAGTTGGTTAAATAAAGATTTAATTCGAAGTCTGTGTTAGATGTTTTAATTCAAATTAAATCATTTTAACAATATTATAAAAAGTCAGACAGAGCTGCACATAAAAATATGGTTTCAAATCTTTTCAATAATTGTCGATTATCGATCAATATGCATTTTTTTTTATCGATAAGCTTTTTTTCTATATCGCCCAGCCCTAATTCCACATGTTAAATCTAAAGCATATTTCAAAAAACAAAAAAACTAAACTGGAAATAAAAGCTGGAAATAAAAAACTGAGAAAAGATTCAAACAGAATTAACCTGAAAAGTTTTTTACTGTAAATATATTAAAATGTTCACACACTATGCATCAGAGGACACACCTGGTTATTAAAGAGTAACGGAGGCACAGTGGGGTCCAAGGAAAACATGTGGTCACAGAGAAGAGCTTGCATGCAAAGAGCTAAACTGTCCACATCCCGTGCCATGGGTCCAGGTGATGGGAGCACTAAGGTAACAAGAGGCACAGCTCTGAACATAATTTCCAACGGACGACCTTAGTGTGTCAATATGCGACACTGTTGACTATTAACACTTACCGCACTTTTGACCTCGGTAAATGGATACCATGCCCTGTGAACTGATGGTGACACAGAGCAAAGGTAAAGACATTGCGTTAGAGGCAACCATAAAACCATCCGAGGCACACGCACCTGAGCCGGCCTGTGGTTGGCTTAAAGCCACAGATGCCGCAAAAAGAGGCAGGTATGCGGACGCTTCCCCCTATGTCACTGCCAATTCCGAGAATGGAGCCGCCTCCTCCGATGAGAGCCCCCTCTCCTCCAGAGGAACCTCCAGAAGTCTTCAGGACATTACAGGGGTTCACGGTCTGTCCGAAGATGGGGTTACTGCAATCATAGCTGCAAAGAAAAAAGATATTTACATAAACTCTGTAAAACTCCCTGTCTGGTTCTCAAATCAGATTAAACTTCCATATTTTACGTCAGTTAGGATTAGAAAGACAGCAATTTCTGTTTAATACACCAGAATACTGAATGTAATATTTTTATTACACTCTTTGAATTGAGAAAACACAAAGGTCAGTATGCTTTAAAACAATTCTGAAAAGCACATATGATGATGATTTAGTTCAAAATGGCCAAATTAATTGAAGGAGTTTTGTAATGATACTGCCACCTGTGGCCAAAGCACAGAACTGCAGCACTCTTCTGCTTGCTCTCATAGCTCACAGCCTTACTGGACATGCTTTTTCTTTTTTTCAGCTTACATGGAAAAAAGAAAAACATAAAAAATCTGCTTACATAGAATGGCTGCTCAGTGGTGCAGTGTGTAGCACTGCTGCCTTGGAACAAGACGTTTTTGGGTTTGATTTCTGGCCCAGGGTCTTTCTGCCTGGAGCTTGTCACGTTCTCCCTGAGCATGCATGGGTTCTCTCCAGCTTCCTCCCACAGTCCAAAAACATGAACTGTTAGGTTAATTGGCTTCTCTAAATTTCCTTCGGTGTGAGTGTGTGTCAGTGATAAATGGTTGTTTGCCTTCGTGTTGCCCTGGGATAGACAATCCAGGGTGGACCCTGCCTCTCGCCCACTGACAGCTGGAGATAGGCACCAGCCCCCCTCATGACCCCAGCTGGGATAAAGCATGACAGAAAATGGATGGATGGATACCATTAGTGACTGAGTTAAGCTTGATGCTGGTTGCTTCTTCATATCCACAAAATCCATCTTGAATATAACTCTTTGAATGTTTGCTAGCTTGGAGCCATTCAACATGGCGTCACAGCCACATAACAGCGCAGGTACTTCCAGCCCGAAGTGAATTAAGGAAAAGAGGCTACAGGTTTATAGATGCATCAGTGCTGAACTACTGAGGTGTTAGTCTGTTCATCAAGCTATGTTTTAGTCGTAAAGGATCAAATAAAAAGACTATTTAAAAAAGATTTTTCATTAAAAATGAGCAAAATAGATGTTATGATCTGTAAATAAAAATATGTAGAAATATAAAGACCAAATCTCAACACATCGACCAGAAGGAGAATCACTCTATGCTCCAGTTCATTAGAAAGCAGGTTAAGGGCAACAAAATCAATGTTTTAGCCCAAGTTATGAGCAAACTAGATGGCCTACAAATGCTGCCGTAACTGACTCAGTTACAGCAGTTTCTCTGGGAGGTAGTCGCCAAAATTCATGCAAACTAATATAAGAAGGCACACCAAACTCTGACGTTAAAGCAAAGGAAAATAGTTCTGATAATCCTAACTGACCTAAAACAGGTCAGGTATAATCTGGGTTAATGTCAGAGAGTGATGAAGTGTTTAGACCAGATTGCTTGTTTGAACTAAAGAGAAAAGACACATTTTTCTTTTTTATATACTAAGCACAAACTTTGTGCCATGAAGGTGTCATGAATTCTCATTACTTTAACAGTGCCTGTGGCAGGTTGGTTTTCACAAAAGGAATGGCTCCTTGTTTCTTCAGCACTTCCACGATCACGCTGTCCTTCTGGGCTGGCTGGTCCAGGTTTACGATCAAGCCGCAGGAGCAGTCGTGGTTCTTTATTGTAAGGAGAAAATAGATAAAGACAGCAGAGGGCAGAGTCAGATAACACATACGAAGCAGGAAAGTTGACCAGACGACACAGAGACTTCCACAGTGAAATTCCTTCAGCTGTTTACCTTATATGAAACGTTGTCTTTGATGCTGATGGGAACCCCGTACAGCAGACCGTCCTTGTTGGAGTCAACGCTTTTCAGCTGGTCAAAACTCTCCAGCAAAATTTCTGTGCAGCAGTTCAGCTTCTTGTGAACAGCCAGAGTCTGTTTGAAAAGAAGCTGCTGTGATTTCAGTTCAAACTGCATTTGTGTAAAAATACATCAGATTGCATGACGGGCATGGATAAAGGGGTTAGAGGTAATGAAATAGTGCTCGTTAATGGATACTGAACTTTTTCCATGTAGGAGTAAAACACGTTCTCGGGGCACAGTGAACCCTCCCGCAGCTTCTTCGTCAACTCAGACAAAGACAGTGACAAGATGGCGGCAGAGTCGAAGGATTTATGCTAAGGAGAGAAAAAGCACAAATGCTGATTGATTTTTGCTACGACTTTGGCAAATGGTTGCACATTTTAACGCTATTTAAGAAAGTTTATTTTAAACCCAGGATTTAAAAGGAACAAAAATGGACAAGTTGAGGCACAGGTACAGTACAGGTTGGCACAATAAGGCACAGGTTCCTCTTTAGTCTGAGGATTTAAACTCAACAGAAAATGAAGTGATCACAAGAAAAGCCACAATTTTTTTTACGTCGACCCTGAGAAAGCAGACAGAATCAGCCAAATTTGTGCTCCTAATCAATGAGAAACTATGCAGAAAGTTTTTTGCATTAGAAAAATTGTTGACTACTTTTAAAAAAGCAGCAAGTGGGTTTAAAATAAACTTGGAGAAGGCAGAAAAACAATCAAAAAGTATCTAGAAAGAAAAAAACTGTCCTTCACTGCAGACATCTTATCCTAAACAGGAAAGAAAGGCTTTATTCACCAAACAAATATCCTGTTTCATCCATTTGCGTATCTACATTAACCGTTTTGCGATGTTATTGGTTCAAAAATGTTTCAGTGTTTTGGAAATAAACTGTCTACAAAGAACTGTTGCTTTCTGAGCAGCTTTAGGAGCATTTGATTGATTTTTTATTTTCTACAAGTCTGGCTTTAATATGGCCTACATGTGGTTAGGAAACTGAAGCAGGAAAAAAAATCTAATGAGACATTTAACAATGGTGAAAGTAAGTTTTTGCATTTGATCAGGCTGGTTTAAAACTATTTCTGGTCCCATAATAAAAATCAATTATGAATAAATACTGCTTTTTGTATTTTCTTAGGTTATGCGTTTCTATTTTTTGTATCTGCAGAGAGAAAGTACCTCCAAATAATTTTTTTTAATTGTTAATATATGTGATCTTTAAAGAATATAACTTAAGCACTTATATTTATTTCCACAGGGAAAAGAAAAGCCTGTTTATTATCCCTACAATGGTGGATTGCAACATCAGGGATCAAAGTTTGCAAATGTGTTTAGATAGCAGGGGTTGAATCGCCATATGGTCTGAATTAGGAGGAATGGTGCATGCATTAGAAGCAGGTGTTTATAAATGTGGATCTCACCGCCTGTTTGTATCGGAGCACCTCCTGCTCAGCCCGCTGCAGGCTCTCAGTCCTCCGGCTCCTTGCCCTCTCGGTCTTTTCATTCGCTGCCCGGTGGTCGCTGACGGTCTTGAAGACCACCAGCAGGGCTCCCACCCCGCAAGCAGCGGAGCTCAGTAGAGCCACTGTCTGTCTCTCCATCTTCACTCCCTTTACTAAATCTTGCAGAGTTTCCATCAGCTAAATGAAGCCAGAACACCACGTTCACTGTGAATGGAGTCGAAGCTATTAAAGTAAATGAGGCGGCACTAAACATTCCTACCTCTCATCTCCTTACGTCAGCTGCAGCACTGCTGGACCAGCAGGGGGCGCCCCAGCGCTGCATTCACAGACCAGTGAAAGTTGGAATCTTCTTCTTCTTCTGTTTTGTGCACCATTTCTGACTCTGGAGAGCTAAAATATAACAAGCTGCTATTATAATAACAATAATAATAATGTGCTGATGACCTGAGTTTTTTAACTGTTTGTTGTGAAATCATTGTTCAATAAATGTTTTGTTAAAAATAAAAAATCGCCTTCTTCTTTTATGGCGGTTGGCAAGCAACTTATTGATGCGCATTACCGCCATCTACTGGAATGAGTGTGGATCGGGATGCTATAGGATCCACAAAACAAAAAAATAAATGAAAAAAAATTATAATAATTAAGTTAATAAATGTTATATTCTTTCTATCAATGTCGT
Organism: Cyprinodon brontotheroides; assembly: GCA_018398635.1. Lineage (NCBI taxonomy): Eukaryota > Metazoa > Chordata > Actinopteri > Cyprinodontiformes > Cyprinodontidae > Cyprinodon > Cyprinodon brontotheroides. The sequence goes on along the minus strand of JAGKQL010002526.1, from coordinate 12,707 downwards.
TTTCTTAAGATAATCCATTAAATAAAAAAACAACATTTAAAAGTAGAAAGTTTGTTGAAAATATCTTGTATATTTAATTGCAATTGTAATAATTGAATTCCCTTCTCTCAACAGAATATCATAGGGGCAAACGAAATAAACAAATGCTTAAAAAAATAAATGAAACCTAATTAGATATACATAAACAAAATCAGAAATACTGAAATTAAAACAAAAAATGAGTTGTCAATATTTGATATTTCACTAGACGTGGAGATCAATCGTCCATATCTTACAATATTGGAATATAGTCATAGTTAAACGCTTATAATCATGCACGCCTTTCCACAGCACCGTCAGTCAGATAATTAGAGGCGATTGGTCTACAACGTCCAGCCAATGATACCTATATTTTTACCCATGGGCTTTAGCAAAATAAATTAAATTTTATATAAGATATAATTCCTTTGATATGTAATAAATGGATATCTTGGAAAAAATGTAATATATGGTTTTAATAGATTATACTGATTGCCACTTTACAATGAGGTTCAAAGTGCTCCAGGCAGAATTTTGAGTAGCCTAGACAAGCCCCTTATTGGATTAAAGAGGCATGGCATCAAACATTTTAAAGATCTGAAGATCAAAAGGATAATTTCCCAGAATGTTATTGATTTTTGTTAAGTGAAAAAGAATTAGGACAATTATGTTTATGTTCTTATTATTAAGGGAGATCTCTATACTATCCTTGCCAAATTTTAAGTCTGGCTGTATAGACATATTTACACAACATCAAAACTTTTACTTACATAAGTATCCATCTGGTTACTAACTGTTTTTTGTAATATTTGCTCCCATAATAGCTCAGAGGTTTGTGGTTATTGTGGATATTCCGGAACATTTTCTTGAGGTGTTATAGGGTACATTGGCAGTATTTACTTTGTGTGTTCTGTTTGCATCACTGCTATTTGTTGAATATTTATAGGACAGGATATCTTGTATTTTGTATATCTGTCTCACAGCCTGCAATCAGGAATATTTTAAGGATTACAAGTACCAGTTGGTCAGTTGTGTCATCAGGGATGCAATGACAGTAAAAAGGGGATACTCTGTGTAAAACACTGGGTAAAAAGGAAAGGAATATAGATAACTGATATAAAAAAAATAAAAAAAATTCTAACTTTAGGGAACATATTACAAAAGTGAAAACATAAGATGTTTTTTCCAAGCACTTTCATTAGGTTCCCATTTATAACAAACATATGTTCTTGCTCAAAATCTTGATTGCTAATCACATTAACCTTTACTAAAAAGTCAAGAGCAAATTTGTAATTATGGTTGTGTAATCAAGAATAATGAAAACCAGCATTTACTTAAAAAAAAAAAAAGAACACAGCAAATCTGTGCATCTAAGCCACTTTATTGATATATTGAATCACAATGACTGTATACATTTTTTTCACATGTTTAGATAACACATTTTTAAGTTACAACACGGAGCAGATAAACACATGTGCGAGTTTGAACCCCCATCCTCCTGGTAGTCTGACTTCTGGAGAAAGTGGTCATCGAGTCATCCAGGCACAGGGGACCTCATTTGACAGAATGGAACAATTTGTGAGACACCTGTAAAGGGACAAGACATAAAATTTTAAGTAACAAAGCCACTCACTGTGTACACATTTAGCCCAAACTTTCAAGCAAAAAGTATGCCCTCGCCAGCTCTGCCGATAGATACATCTGTGACTAAGTAAGGTAGATTAAAACAAAACACACGTAAAGCCTTAAGTTCGATAACTGTCATTATTCGAGGTGACCAATCTGTTGTACAATAGTGAATCTTTGCTTTTATGACCTGTGTTCTTTAATCACCTAGCAGGGTCCAACTGGTACATTCTGTACTTACACAATGGTCCCGAGCATGGAGGAAGTCAAACAATTCCTCCGTGCAGTCCTCCTCTGTCTGGGATCGAGAACCAACTCTGGTCTCGCATAACTCCAAACGTTCCCGAGAGTGGATGCAGTGCTCCGTCTCCTCACACTTCTGCCGCAAGGTTTCAAGAGGGTCCTGTAATCAAAGTTAATTTAGTAAATATATACTACAGTACTGTGATCTCCAACTTAATTTCATATCCAACAGAAAGCTATTAGAAGTGAAATTGTATTTTCTACAAAATATTTCAGCATGTTAAAGGCTTGTGTTAAGGGCAGGGTTGTTGTCTGAACTCGAGGAAACCAACCAGTACGTAACAAAAGGATCTGAACAAAGAACTTTAAAATTGCTCTAAGGCTGGAGAATCCTGTCCAAAACACCATCTATCTCAATAACGTACACATGGAGAGGGAGGTTTAGCAATGCCAGAAGAGGGAAACTTAACCAATTCCTTTTAAAATGCTAAGGACAAGATAAAACTGTAATTATTGAAGTTATTCCATAATTAATATTAGTTATAAAGGCTGTTTGACATCAAATGCTTTTCCACAAACTGATTCAACATTATCTATGCCCATAATATACATTATTAAACTTCTTTTGGCAAAAAGGTTAGAAACTGTTGGTTAAATTTTGAAGTTTGAAACGAACTGGACTTCTTAATTCATTAGTATCGCATTAAAACCACTCAATAGATGTGATTCATATTTAATCAAAGTCTTATGGTGGTACAGAGAAAAACAATAATAAATCAATAAATTATAACTAATGAAATCTTCTGGAGCAAAAAGGCTGCTGACTCACCACCAAGTCCTCCTCTTCTTCCTCCTCTTCCTCCTCCTGAAACAGACACAACCAAATCAATGGCATCATTCACTTCCAGCCAATAAAAGTTAATTTGGTCAATATTTGTAAACCTAGATCCATGATGCAAACAATGCAAAAAAGGTCAACTTTAGATTGTGATTAATCTAGGATGTCGTATTAATAAACCGGAAAATAACTGATACCGAAGCTAAGACAAGCTAGCATATTCGGTCGGTGACCGTTACATTTTTAAAGGAATTCCTGAGTATATTCTTAAGAAAATATAAAGCATTTACTACTAACATCATCGGGTTCCCCGTTCGTGATCATCTTCTCCTCGAAAACCATATTTTAATGTTTTATTCCTGGCTGCCTGTCAAATCACTGCTCTTGGAGGACACCTCAGGTCAAAGCAGCTAGCCGACGGTCGTTGACAACAGATTGAAGTTTCCGGTTCCGGTATTTTCATTTTAAAAGCTTCAGCAGCTTCAACTGGCTTAGGAAAAATATGAACTATTATTATTTACAAAGACAGATATATCATGCACATCCAGAGGACGTGATAATAAAATTTCTACGTTAATGTTGTTGTCTTTTTTTTAAAGAAAAAAGTAGGTTGAAATGACCGGCATTTGAAAAATGAAATGCTTTTATTCAAGCGGGACTTGAAGTTCACTCTGTAACACATAAAAACACGTTTGGTTAAACCTTTTTATGAGTTTTTTGAATATATTTTTTAAGTTATTAACACGTTGGTTTTATTTTGAAGAGAGCATTTCGGCCAATAAATATTTCACTGCTGCCACCATGTGGTAGAAAATGTTATAACAGTAGCAGAAGTAAAGCGTGAAAAGCTGTAAATGAATCGGACCTAGTCGTTTTGAAACATGGTAGTTCTTATGATCATGTAGAAAACTATAATAGCACTATGACAGTTTTTCTTGTAGATAATCAATTATATTGATAAAACAACCAGAAATTTTAATAAATTCTGGTATCAACTTATATCACCTTGCAGGTATCTGCATGTCACCCACTGATAAGCAAAATGATAAGGCCCAGAAATAACCTTAATGAGGGTCTGAGTTTTTTTTTTTTTTTGTTCTCTTGCCTTTTCATAATGACAGGAACATTAATTAAAAAAAAATACTAAAGTAATGAGGGGTACTTTTTCAGATAAATTAATTACCTTATCCATGTCTTCTCCAAACACTGTATTTATACTCATAATAAAAAAAAAATACTTCAATCTTCGCATTAGGTCAATAAGTATTTTACAAATACTGTACCTGGAAATATATGTAACATGTTCAGTTGCTGTGTCAAGGATATAGGGACCAGAGTCCAATTTAATAAGTAATCTATTTCTTTGAAGCAACATTTTAGATGAGAAAAAACATTGCTGCTATTTCTTAGAGCAAAATATCAATGCAGTGCCTTGGGAATAAATTAAAAGCATATTGACAGGCCGGGTTAGCACCATGGATTTGCTTTTTTCCATATTTAGTTTCTTTGTTGACTGGGATTTAAAGAGTCTGCTGTTATTTGTGGTGGTTTTTATCATTACCGCAGATTTGGTTAAAAACCGTCGACCAGTTGGCTTCCCTCCTGGACCCAGAGCTCTACCCATTGTGGGCAACATATTCACATGGGACCAAAGCAGGCCCCACGAGAAGCTAATGGAGGTATAGAGTAATATAAAATGAAAACCAACTGCAACTGTTTTACTAATCCATGTTCTAACTACTTTCCTTCACTCTCACTCAGTTGGCAAGGACTTATGGAGATGTATTCAGCCTACGATTTGGTCAGAAATGGTCAGTAGTGTTGAATGGATTTGATACTATTAAGGAGGCTCTGGTTACAAAGGGAGACAGCATGGTGGACCGTCCCAAACTTGCTTTGCAGGAAGAAGTAACAGGTGGATTAGGTAGGAAAATATCCTTACATTTAGTCATACATGGGCAAATGTGCTTTTTGTAAACTTACAGAAAATGTTTATGTGTTGCAACATTTGTACAAAGAATAAATATCATTATGACAGCATGCATTCAGGCGAATTATTATTACAAACTATTACCTTTTTTTTTTTCTCGCCTTCTGAACAACGGAAAGCCAATACAACAGCAGAAAAAATATAAGTTGTATAAATTTTCACTTTATATTTCCTTTTTTCTACCTTCTTTCTTTGTCATCAGGAATAATAATTAGTAATGGAGACATCTGGAAACAACAGAGGCGTTTTGCACTTTCAACCCTCAAATACTTTGGGTTTGGGAAAAAGTCTCTTGAACATGTCATCCTGGATGAATTCAGACATTGTGCGGAAGAGTTCAGGGGTTATAAAGGTAGTTATTTAACACTTAGAAATACATTCAAAGTGGTCACCTGTGCAGTTTATATATTTTTCTGTTAAACTCCAAAGAGAAGCCTGTAAATCCACATCTCATCATCAATAACGCTGTCTCCAACATCATCTGCCACCTGGTCTTTGGTCACCGCTTCGAGTACGGGGATGAGAAGTTCAGGAAACTGATGCTACTGTTTGATAAGGCACTCCAGATCGAAGCCTCTATTTGGGCGCAAGTAAGGTTTTCTAAAGCTCATGATGAAATAGAACTGTTGTGTACTGTGACTGTGTGCTACACTTAACACATGCCAGTTATTGGCAACGCTTGGTGGAGGTTTTAAAGTACCCAAATGCCAAGATGAGTTTTGCTGATTTAATTAAAATCAAGAGGCAAACAGGAGCACAAATCCAAAAACATGAAATACTGAAAACCAACAATAAAAACAAAGCAAAAAGCAACAAAACAACAAGAAAACAGTAATGAGGAACTACAGAGGTGGTGTATATATGGGGAAACAGAACAAAGGATGGGCTAATGAGCTGATATGGAGCAGGTGTGAATGGAACTACTAGAAGAGAGCAAAGGGGAAAGGAAACTGGCACAAGGGAGCAAAAGAGAGTAACTCAAAAACACTACACTGCCACAAAACAACTACAAAGACACAAAATTACAAAGAAACTAAAAATAATCCAAAACAGAGGGCAGAACCCTGACAGTTAGTAATAGTGGTGAATATAGCAATATTTTTGTTTAGTCACCATTCAGTTAGTCTACTCATTAAATAATCTTTCATCAGTCACTAGGTGCTTTAAATGCATTTACTAAGCCAAAAAGTAAAAGAATCACAAAAATAAACCGCAAAGAACAGAACCAACAAAAAATAGGCAACACAATAAACAGCATGAGGCAAGACTTGTTAGGAGATGATTAAATTAAAGAAATGCTGAAAAAAATCAAGCCAAACACAAAAAACTCAGTTTGTTATGTTATTACTGTATTCTAAATAACTGTGGTAAAATACATTATTATATGCTTTAAATAAACATACAGCTACACCATTTTGCCTCCATTCAAATCTATTCCTTATCTATTTTGATGTCCCAAAGCGACAGTCAGCTGCATATTTAACTCATTGTGTCCAGTTTATTTTTGTTTCCAGCTCTACAATTCTTTTCCTCTGCTGATGAGGCTGTTGCCTGGTCCACATCAGACCCTCAAGCAGATCTGGGGAGATGTGAAGAGCTTCATACGAGAGGAGCTGAACCAGCACAAGGAGAACTGGGATCCCACAGAACGCAGAGATTACATCGACTGTTACCTGCAGGAAATTCAAACGGTGACTGCAAGATACAGACAATTCCCATTATAAATTATACTTTTAAATTATATTGCTTTTATGTGTTTGTTTGTTTACACAGTTCAGAGAAAAAGGGGTTATAAGAATTAAAACCTGGATTGTCAAAGTATTTAAATGAAAAAAAATATATATATATATATAATATATAATATATATGTCTATATATATATATATATATATATATATATATAGACATAGGGCCAATAGAGTCTTGTAATTTTGTTTTAAAATAAAAAAAAAAAAATTAGCGATTTATTTTTCTTTTGCTCAACAATATATTAAGCATCCAGTATTGTAATTAAACAAATCATATTTTGCAAGAAAGGTATTTGTAAATCACTTATTTGAAGAAAAAAAATGAAAATTTAGTCTAATTTTGGCAATAAGAACAATATTTGGTGGCATTCTTTGTTTGAAAACCCAATTAAAAATAATAATAATAATACATTTTATTTAAAAAGGTGCCTTTCTGGACACTCAAGGTCACCGTACAAAAGCATAAAAAAGTGTCAGCAAAAATAAAAATAATAATTATATAAAGAACATTTAAAAACATTCGCTCCCCACAGAGGCTGTGACAGTGAAATTGATATTTTTAAAGAGAATAAGCAATCTTGAACAGATGGGTTTTGAGTTGCATTTTAAAATGGAGAATTGAGTCCTTATTTCTAAGTTGGGGTGGTAGAGAGTTCCAGAGGCGGGGGGCAGAGCGGCTGAATGCTCTGCTCCCCATGGTGGTGAGACGGGCGGATAACCTATTCTGTTCTGATGCCGTACTTCCACCCACACCTAATATTCAAAATATGAGCCTAAAGGAAGCCATGGCCTATGGACATTGGAACATTCAAGTGGAAGGGAGGGGCTGAGTGTGGTTTCAGGTGGATTGACAGCGAGGAGCAATCACAGAGATGGTACTTGTACAAACCATAAAAACTCCCACCTGTTGGGCACCTTTGACTCTGAGATACCATAGGAATGTGAAGACAGTTTCTGAGAGAACTTAAGGATTAGTGATTTTTGATGATAGTACATGGCAGATTTAAACTGCTTGAAAATATGAGTGCAAATACTAAGGAGCTGCACCCCAGAGCTACATTTCACAGAGGTGCTTGAGGAGACATAAGCTGCTTTTGCACACCTCCCACAGTGAGTGACGTCAAAATAACTGCAGAACCGGCAATAATACTGAAGCAAAATTTGATGCACTAACCCTGTTAAAATCTGAGGGAGGAAACCCAAATAATTAAGAGACAAATGCAGAATTTTTAACAAATGTGCAGTAGAACTATTTTATGTTTCAAGGTCACAACCTGCCAATATAAAGTGGTAGTCGCTTTAGCTGTTATTCTGGGCTGCTGCTGACTCTCTGATTAAGTGAGAGTCCATCGTATCTGTATCTGTGATCTGAGTAAAATTACCATTTCCGTAAAAGTGATCATGTTTCCTATTCATTTAATACATAAACCACGCCAAAAGAGTTATTTAAAAGTTTTCTGCTCTCTCTCTTCTGCTCCGGGGAAGCAGAATATAGGGACAGTTATTTATGATCTTTCATAACTTATTACTGGGTATCATTTCAGAAAGCCAGATAAACTTCTGCAAACATTTTGCTGGAGGTTACACGGCGCACGCTTTCTACAGCCCTATCCCGTTAATACTTTTTTTTTGAGGTACTCCATCTAACGTGGTTCCTAAAATCCCCTTTAAGGTGTATTTGGAAATGTGATTGTTAGAAATGGAGCACGTTTTACAGCTTTTGTTGAACTTGAGTTTTGGCATTTGCAACTTTTTTCCCTCTTATTGTGTCTATTTTCTGTGATTACATACTTTTAATTAGGCAACTTTTTATTGCATTTTTGTTTTGATTGTGTGTTTTGGAGTTTGCTTCATTCGTGTTTGCAGCTTCTTTTGCCGTTTGCAGGTTTTTTTACTGTTCATGTTGAGTCATTTGCTAAATATGACACATTTGCTGGTCACCATAAATGTAGTATCTTACTGTGACATTTATGGAAGCTGAGAAGGGAATATATAGCTACTTTAAACTTATCACTTGTTTGATTATTGCTATATTTTTTAAGGACAGCTAACTGCAAATCATGGATTTATTCATTTATTGCTAATAAACTGTATACATTGATGTCTTATAGTTCTGTCTACATGAAATAGGCGCTATATTTACGATTTACTGCACATGTTGCAGTCCATTATTTGCGTCTAAAACCATCTATTTGGCACTTTCCTTATGTTTAACAAGTGTACATCATCTGATTTAAATCAGTATTGGTGTTTGTTCCAAAAATATTCCAACACTACCAAGACTAACGGAACAGCTCTGCCACTGTGGGGTAGTTCTCCTTTGCTGGTTCAAAAACTGGGCCTTGCAATTTTTCAATCTACTGTATTTTTAGATTGAGGATTCATTAGCTTAGCATTTAATTTGTAAATTGGCCCCTGCACATTTCCTAGCAGGCTGGGAACTGTGTCTGTATGGCGCATTTTTCAAATATTAGATGACTGGAATGGGGTGAGTTGTCCTTTAACCTTCAATGTGAACTTTTTGCAGATCCCACAAACCTCATCTCTGCTTGTTGTAAATGAACTATTAGCTGTATATGTTTGATCTAGCTAGATGTCATTGTGTTCTTTTCTTCTTTTTTTTGCACAGAATAAGGGTCAGGAAGGCAACACATTTGATGAAGAAAACTTGATCATGTGTGTCTTGGATTTGTTTGTGGCTGGCTCAGAAACTACATCCACCACCCTGCGCTGGTCGTTTCTCTATATGGCTAAATATCCTGAGATTCAAGGTACAAAAAGTAGAGCTTCGAATAAAACTTTATCAGTAGCACCAAACACACACTCCAAAATATGTTTTTCTAAGTTGCATATTGAAGAGTGGAGGTTGTTGCAGAGAATATCCCGGCACGAGATAGACAGAGTGATGGACAATCCAAACAGCCCTCTATGGAGGATGAGTGCCAATCTTCCTACACAGATGCTGTAATCCGCGCCCAAAGATCCCTTAGGATGGGCAACATAGCTCCTCTTGCCTTACCATTCTACCAACAAGGGAAGTCCAGCTGGGAGGCTGCACCATCCCAAAGGTAACTTCCTGCAGACTTCAGTGAAATTCAAATAATATTTTATATTTCAACATTTAATGCATATTTAAAACACCTTCACTTGTTTCAACAGGGCATACTCATAGTTCCAAACTTGGCCTCAGTGCTGTTTGATAAAAAGAATGGGAGACACCTTTGGGTATTTAACCCCGGACACTTCCTGAATGAGGGAGGGCAAGTTTGAAAAAGGCTGCTTTTTATCCCTTTTTTCTGCGGTAAGGTCCCAACAGCTGAACATCTACTGTCTTTCAAACCCCACAGAAAGATAATATATATACTTTTATGATGGGGTGTAGCATGTAAAATTTTTGTATTAATCTTCTAAAGTCAATTTAGAAAGAAACTGTGGCATCTCTTTTTGAATTATCCTCTTTTTATTATAATACCTAAAAGGGGCCTCACTATATTAGAAATTGTAGTCTATAGCTGTGTGATACGGCATTTATACATTTATATATATTCTTTGCAACTTAAGCTCATTAGTTGACGACTGAAACAAAAGTTTAAAAGGAGTTTGCAAGCACTAAAAAATATATTTATGCTTTTGAGAACAGCTATTGGGTCAATAATCTAAAGAAATAAGTACAACACAACTGCAAACCTGTAAGATATTGCTTATCCACTTTAACTGGCAGAGTCAGCACAGAGATTATTTGAACAATTGAGCAATGAAGGAGGGTGGCTGACCTCTGTGAAAAAGGAACAATAACTAAACCTTTGAAAGAAAGTCATGAGAAGTTAAGTTTAAGCTTAATTCCTATTTAGCTTGGGTCCCCATGCATCTAACACACAGGAAATGGTACTCCTTCCTGCTGAGACAAAAATTGAACTGAGCAGATATCCATTACTACCGTACACAATAAATTAACACATTTTCGTAATGGTCAAACATCGGGCTGTCAGTATCGTACTGTGAGAAAGAGCTGTCTTTCGCAAAGAATGGAAAACTTGTTAGAGTTAATGAGAAAAAGAATGTTGCGAAATACAAATTTGAAAAAAAAAACTTGATTTAATGCCTTTAAAGACTAGAGACTGTGGCAGAGGTCAATTTTCCCCATGAACTATAGAGCTAGATAATGTGGAAATGTTCAATTTTTAGAATGGTCATGCTCAGGCGCCTCGTCCCAGTAGAGATCAAGACCTTTGTGTTTAGACTATTTGGATTAACATAAGAAGCTGTTGCGACTGAATAGTAAATTAACTCTCTAGATGTGTCTGTCAGGATTTGGTTGAGGTTTGTGGACCCAAATGCAGAGGCAGGGAGGCAGAGGTGAGTTTCTTGATGATTTAATGATGACTAATCGAACAACTGAACATCGAGGCAGGAATCCAAAAATACAAAAGTCAAACAAGAAAACAAAGTCAAACAAACCAAAACCATGGAGACACCTGGGGGAAACTCAATGAGACAGAGTTGGAGAAAGTTTGACGAGGAACCAGCACAGAAGAACTGCACAGAGAGAGTATTTATGGGAGACTGAAACAAAGAGAGGCCTAATGAGCAGATTGGGAGCAGGTGTGTACAGAGCAGAAACAGGAAAGGAGCTAGGGAAAAAGGAGAACACAAGAGGGCAGCAGAGGGCAACAAATAAAATCCTGGATACTGAAAATATTCAGAAAACACAACAAAATAAGAATTAAAACACTTAAACTAGAAAACATGGAACAAAGTAAAACTGAATACTCAAAAGAAAACATAACAGAACCAAGACTGTGACAGTAACTGAAAAATAACCTGAAACTCAACAAAATAAGAATTAAACCACTAAAACCAGAAAAAGAGGAGCAAAGTAAAACTGAGGACTCAAAAGAAAACATAACAGAACCAAAACTGTGACAGTGTCTAGTATTAAAATACCCTTAAACAACCCAACAGTTGTGAATGTAGAGTGTGTAGTCAACACCAACACATCCACACCATACCTTTCAACTTCGTTCACTTATTTAAAACCTTTTTTTGTGCCACCTCACTGTAATGAATTACTTTGAGTTGGTCTAAAAAATCTAACAAACATGAAATATTGTGAAAAATATTCAGGTCGATGAATACTATGACATCGCTTGTAGCATCTTATCAATGTATTTTAAATTGAGTGATTGCTTCAGATTATTTGATCATTGTAGTTAATATTGTAAAGTTGGCCTTATTCTGCATGTTATTGTATAGATATATCTAGCCCAGAGTTTTAAGGATAAGTGATCATTTACTGACAATAGCACCTCTCCTCTAAATTTTGTCCTAGGAAAGCGTCTGTGTCTTGGGGAGAACCTGGCCAGGGTTGAACTTTTCCTCTTCTTCACGTCCTTCATGCAGCACTTCACATTCTCAATGCCAGCTGGAGTGGAGGCTGTCATGGATTACCGAGCAGGAATCACTCTGGCACCAAAGCCATATGAAATATGTGTTAAGCCACGCTAACATCAGCTTTGTTGTTATTTTTAAAGAAAGGGGTAAAAAGCTTACCTGCTAAATCCTCTTTCCCAAAATGTCCCTAAGTGATTTTGCTGACGTGTAAATATGAGCCGATTTGAGCAGTTTGAATGCATTTTATGAAAACAACCTGACTGCAGACCTGCACTGTCAGGACCCTTCGTTGCAGACCTGCAAAATGGGGTCCACCGGACTGTCAGGACTGCAAGTTCATACTGGAAGTTGTTTTCAAAGCCTTCGGGAATAGCGCGCAGGACGTGTTTGCTGGATTAGAGTTTATTACAGTGTGAAACTGAGCATAGGAGCAGTTTAAATTATACAGTAAGAAAAAAATCTTCATAGGACAGCCAACCTCCATTGTTGTTCAGAAAATGTCTAATAGACCGAATGCCCTTTTCCATCCAGTGATCCAAATACAGAGACTTATAAGTTTCAAGCATAACAACACTTGTTTGTGAATGGAAGCTAGCTTCAGGGGGAGTTTATCAATGATAGCTTTTACTTTAGGAAGGCTTCGAATCAACTTTGCTTTTACTTTGAAAGTCTTCAAATAAACACCCGGTTTAAACAGCGCAGGAGACCTCACAGTGCAGCTCTGCAGCCAGGGTCCTGAAAGCGCAGCTCTGGGTCCTCATAGTGCAGCTCTGGGTTCTCATAGTGAAGCACTGGATTCTCATAGGGCAGCTCTGGGTTCTCATAGTCCAGCTCTGGGTCCTCATAGTGCAGC
>JAGKQL010002525.1:0-11840 GCA_018398635.1 Cyprinodon brontotheroides | reverse complement strand
GATGGATGGAGGGAGGGAGGGGACAGGACGGAGGGAGGATGGATGGATGGATGGATGGATGGATGGATGTTCGGACAGAGGGAGGGAGGAAGGAATAGAGAGCTGGCTTGATGGATGGATAGATGAATAGAGTACAACATTGTTTATGATTAACATTTTTTACCTTATTTTATCTTTATATTTATCACTCCCCAACTCTACTGGTCAAATTTAGCATCTTAACGAAAAATTTTAAATTAAGTTTCTAAGATGCAGAATTTCCATCCAAGCCTCTTCAAAGATCCCATCGTATTAAAGCCTCCTCCAAACTCTCCTTTGCTGCTTTGATATCCTCTGATATCACCCCTCCATCAGATGAAAGGATCTTTCCTTTTCTGATAATGCTGCTGCATTAACAGCTGATATTTTTACACAATAAAAGAGCCAATAATCCTGTGTAGCACTGTGGATGTAACATCAAGTCTTTAGTCTTCTTGTAGCTCGGATGCTGATACTGAGGCACACTGCAGGTCACCACTTCTAAATCAGCCTCACTCCTTCATCCAAAGGGTTCCTGAAGGGATTTAGGTCTGAGGCTGACATCAGGTTTGTCCTCTCTCTGGCTTCACACACTCAGCCAGTCAGCCTGTATCACGCTGTCAACTCTCCACCCGTAAGGAACTTCCATGGGAGCGTCCCCTTCTATGTTTTACAGTGGGGCCGGCACAGAGCTTCTCATGTCTCCAGTTTGTCGCTTCCAATTATCTCATTCCTTTAACTTACATCCATCTTCTCCCTCAGGCACAGCTGACTTTCTGTGGAGGAAAAGATATGGCTCTTTTAGTGCCCAGTGTGCTTCTATAAAATCTTTATAGACAAATTACAAATACTAGGAAGTAATTGCAAATCCCCTTTAAGCAAAGCATCAACAGTCATCTAAATTAATTCACTTTAATTAGTTGAAATGACATGAGGGATCTTTTTCTGTGATGACCCTCTGATTTTCTCTGTGTGCACATGATGTTTAGCGTGTCTCTCCCAGAGGAGCCCCCCAGCGCCCCCCCTCAGAACGTCATCGCCAGCGGCAGGACCAACCAGTCCATCATGATCCAGTGGCAGCCGCCGCCTGAAAGCCACCAGAACGGCATCCTGAGGGGCTACATCATCCGGTAAAGCTCACCCCCTTAATCCCTTTTGTTTTTACTCGTTTGAAAAATGTTGCCGTCCAATAAGAGTTTGAAAATACTCTCTGAAATGATTTCTTACACATAAAACACATATTTCTTATAAGGAAAAGCTATTTAACAAACATTTGATCTGATTCTCAGCCAGCCTTTAATTACTGGGTTGACTTGTGCAAATACTGTGACTCTAACAGACAGAGTATGCAATAAGCCAAACTGACTGTAAATTCTCTAAACATGTAATTAGCCTGGGTTTCTGTCAGACTTTTTATTCATTACATCCAAATGAAAGCGCAGGTGTTTTCCAGACAAAGTCAAAGCTGTCTGTGGGATTAAATCTGCCACTTTGCTGGTGCTTTGTCCCCCTCTAGAAGGGAAGCAGGTGTACTGCAGCCAGCCTGATGTCCTGTAAAGTCCTTGTCAGCTGAACATCTCAGTGGAGGAAACTGTTTAAATCACAGTTTAAACAGATAAAGCTTAAAAATCGAATTAAATATAATAGAAAATGGGGTTTAATTCAAAAAGTGAACCTCATATATAATTTATCTGAGTAATTATTTCAAAATGTATTTGATTCAATTACTGTATTACATAAAATTCAAGTTTTCCCCCCAAAAAAAGAATTAAAGCTACAGTGTGTAATAGTTACAGGGATATACAGTCAGAAATGTAATATATTATACATAACTATGTTATTTGATCATCATCTGATGAAGCTCAGCCTCTTAACCTTAATATTTGCGTTATAGCCTTAGAATTGCATTATTTATAATTACATAGGAGCGGACAAACTAGCGGTTGCGAGATAGCCAAAACGTCTACAACGATGTAGAAAAAATAACGAGGTATATTTATTATCTTAAGTCTACATGAAATCTATAATCCTACACAGACTAATGAAATACACTATCTGTAATTATCTATGTAAACAAACCTCATCACTTGAGAAGGTAGGTGATGGACATAAAGTGGAGGAGACATTTTGTCCACGTACTTCGCGCATTACTGTTGGGGGGGAGTAGCGGTGGGGGAGAGATGTTCATGTTGCTGCAGTCTGCAGTCTGACCGCTAGATGTAAGCTAAAAAGTTACACACTGGCAACTTTAAAAACAATCCACTGTTTTTGTTTCCAAGTTTGAAAGGCGTTTTACTTCCTATCCAGGAAGCTTTATCAATTCAAAATGTCAGAAATGGCGTTGAGGCTGAGGCTGAGCGCTATTCCTGACATTTTGAATTGAAAAAAGCTTCCTGGATGGGAAGCCAAACATCTTCAAACTTGGAAACAAACTCCAGTGAATTATTTTTTTTTTACTTTTTTTTTGGAATGACTATGACCTGGATGACTGAGAATCTTCACCAGCAATTTTTTTTTTTTTTTTTTTTTTTTTAGAAAATATCCAAAATTTGTGTTTCAGTTACCGTCTAACTGGGCTTCCTGTGGACTACCAGCTGAAAAACATCTCCAGCCCAGATGTGACCACCCTGCTGCTAGAAGACCTCATCATCTGGACCAACTATGAGATTGAGGTGGCGGCCTACAATGGGGCGGGATTGGGCAGCTTCAGCCATAAAGTCACAGAGTGGACCCTCCAAGGAGGTACAGTACTGATCAAAACCTACATTTTTCCCTTAATAAAGTGACCTTAAAGTTTATTAGCTGAATCCCATAATGCTGGGATATCTGATGAGCAATTGAGCAACAATGTAAGCCATTAAGTAACAACGTTTCTTAAAATTACTTTGAACAGAGTAAATCTAAATAAGTCATTTTTTCTTAAAATAAGTGCATTTTATCCTGGTTTGAGGAGATAAATGAGACACTTTGCCAATGGAACAAGGCAATTTACATTTGAAATAAGAAAAATCAAAGCATTGTCTTATGTCAAGTAAATATTATCTAATTAAATTATTTTAAGTGTAAAAAATACTCACCCCATTGGCAAAATCTTATTTACCTGCTCAAATTAAGGGTAAATACACTTGATTTAAGAAATTTTTACTTAATTTCAGATTGTTTTTGCAGTGCAGGTGCCAGGTCCGTATATCCACGCTCCAAAAAACGATCTAGAAAATTTTTTAAAAATAATTAAGTGTATTTTTTCCCTGATTTGAGTAGGTAGATAAGATGATTTGCTAATGGAATGAGTTCTTTTTTTATATATTAAAATAAGATAATTAGATAACATGCACTTAAAATAAGACAATGCAATTGTTATTTCTTATTATAAATGTGAATTGTCTTGTTCCATTGGCAAAATGTCTCACTTACCTCCTCAATTCAAGAACAAATGCACTTATTTTTAGAAAAAAATTACTTATTATGATTGATATTTTTTGCATTGACGCTTTGTTTTTGTTTTTTTCACGTTTCCATCAACGCGCTTAACTAAAGATTTTAGTTGCAAACCAGCTTATTGAACTATTGTGACTTAGCTTACGTCAGGAGGGATGCCATGTCACATGTCTATTCACTTACCTATAAAGTGACCGAAACACAACATTCACTATCTTTAAATAGTTGCATGTAATATTTTACTGAATTACTGAAATTATTTCCAAAGTATTAAGATGGAATTTTACAAAGAGTCCACGCTGGATAGCTTGTGGGTGATAGTACAGTAGTAGCCATTCAAAATTTCCCCACTTTCCTTGTTCCTTGGCCTCGTCCCCTAAGATTCCTTTTTTAAAACTTCAATCTTTTGTACTTAAATATTCGCTCTGTCATGTGATTTGTAGAAGTTAAGAACTAAAGAGAAGCTTCATCTCCTGGTGAGACCCTGTAATTTAGTGAAAGGAGAAAGAGGGGTGACTCAAGCGGGCTGCCATTCGCTGGCTTTGACTGGAAAGGGAGCTATTTTGAATTAGCCTCGTGAGACCATCCTGATCTCGCGAGCTTTCAAGATTTCATTTCGCAGATCAGTCTGGAGACTCTCCGTTGAAGAAAATTTGGGAGCCGTTCACCAAACGAGCGTCCAATCAGCATTGGCTTTGAGGCGGGTTGAGGTGTGACGCAACGAGAAGCCTTGACAATTCAGTCTAAAGAACATGGCGGCTTCAGCCGATGAAACTAGCGTTAGTGTGGCTATCGAGCAAAGTTTTATGGGAATTACAGAGTATTTCTTCACTGAAGAAGAGCAAACACTGCTCTGGAGGCTTTTCTCAGAGAAAAAGATGTTTTGCTCTTCTCCTGACTGGTTTAGGCAAGAGAGTAACCTGGCTGTTAGTACGTCATATGCTTTCGTTGATCTGAGCTGATCTTATTTGGCCCGTCTATCACCAACATAGGCCAATCAGCTAACCAGTATTTTAACCCCTTCCCAAAATTACTTCAACGGAAGGTTTCCAGATGGATATGAGGAGCAAATCTATCTGGCGGAGTCAGGTTAATTTTGAATGTCTGCTTCTGTATAAATATGTTTGTGAACTTCCGCTTGAAACTGGCTACCTATTGTGTATTCATTCCAAAGATGCATCACTCCACCCAAAATCTCTCTTTAAGTAAATAACGTTTATTTAAAAATCACAAAGTACTTTACATAAAACTAATTCAATAAACTTATGTTCAATTGAATTACATAAAATAAATGTAAAAAAGTGTAAAATCCACAATGCAAAGGTTTGTTTAAAGCAATGTTTTCAGTTTCCTTTTAAACTGAACAACAGTTGACCAAAGGTAGGGACAGTGGCACGTCATCCCACTATCTGGGAGCTACTCGGGGACAGATGTCCCAGAGTTTTAAAACGTGTGAAGCAGCTAAAGCAGTCAAAAGTACACTCACTTAGAGCTGTGGTATTAAATGTAAGTGTCAGACGGAGACTGATGGCAGCGTCTGCCCTGACCTGCACAGCAGCGATCAATGCTGGCAGCGGAACAGATGCATGCAGACTTTGAGGCATCCGTCGAAAGGCGACCTAACACCCTTGTTTAATACCTTCCACTTCTTTTTTCTCTTATTCCTCTTTTCCCCTCGGCTTTCTTCTTTTTTTTCATTTCCTCTCCTTTCCCTTAATCATCCATCGCAGTCCCGACCATCGCTCCAGGAAATGTGCAGGTCGAGGCGGTCAACTCAACAGCTATCCGTTTTACCTGGACCGCTCCGAACCCTCAGTTTATCAACGGCATCAACCAGGGCTACAAGGTCAGTGGGCCCTCCACCGCTTGCTCACAACAAGCCATCACGTCCGTTGACAGAGCTGCCAGTGCAGAACATGTTCTATTACATGTAGGATGAGGAGGGAAAAAAGCCAGAAGGCAAACAATATTCTGCACCAATAAGAAAAATGGACTTTGTTTTCCCATTTGTCAGTCAAAGGTTATTCTCTTTATCTTTAGCATCACTGTATCTTCGTCTTTGTCTTGTGGTTCATATTCCATCTCTCTACCCTTTGTACAAATCAAAAAATTTATCGAGTTTCTTTAATATTTATGGGTTTAAAAATCTTGAAATGTGTGAAATAATAATGAAATTTAATGCAGTTGCATTTCAGGTTTGGATATAAATAAAAACATGTATGTTTTTTAGTCTGTTTGGTTTTATACTTATTTTATACATTAGAGGCAAATAATTAAGATATTAGGAGAAGCAGAGATGAACCATTTACAGTGATGTTAGATGTAGTTTTGAAACAAGAATATTGGAGACCTTTATGTTCTAAACATTAATGCCATGGTATTAGACCAAAATGAATGAAGAGGATTAGGCCACTGAAAAAAAAAGTTAACTGATTTTTACATTTTTATTTCAGTTTAACATGGGAAAAAAAGTCAGAATTCTGACTTTAATCTCAGAATTCTGACTTTTTTATTGGCTCAGAATTCTGTGACTTTAAGAGTCAGAATTTGACTTTAATCTCAGAATTTTGACTTTTTCTCTGAATTCTGACTTTAATCTCAGAATTCTGACTTTTTTTATGTGTCAGAATTTAGTCAATCTGAATTTGAGATTAAAGTCAGAATTCTTGACTTTTTCTCAGAATTCCTGACTTTAATCTCAGAATTCTGACTTTTTCTCTGAATTTTGACTTTTTTCTCTGAATTCTGACTTTAATCTCAGAATTCTGACTTTTTGTTGTCAGAATTCAGAGATTGAAGTCAGAATTCTGAAGAAAAATCAGAATTCTGGAGATTAAAGTCAGAATTCTGATTTTTCTCAGAATTTGACTTTAACTTCAGAATTCTGATTCCTTTTCTCAGAATTCTACTTTAATCTCAGAATTCTGCCTTTTTTCTAAATTTTGACTTTTTCTCTGAATTCTGACTTTAATCTCAGAATTCTGACTTTTTTTATTGTCAGAATTTAGTCAGAATTCTGAGATTGAAGTCAGAATTTGAGATTAAAGTCAGAATTTAACTTTTTCCCATGTTAAACTGAAATAAAATGTAAAAATCAGTTAACTTTCTTTTTTTTTTTTCCAGGGCCCCTAATCTCTCTTCTTCCGTAAAAATGTGTTGTAAATATGTTGATTAAAAATGTTTAACACGTTCCTTATAAAATGGTAAAAAGCTGTTTTGTTTACAATTATCACAGCATTGCTAAATTTTGTATTTATTTTATGTATTAGACCATTAAATAAACAATAAAAAAATAAGTTTATCTTGGGGCTTTAAAGGTTAAGTAAAGTTTGGAGGGTGGAATGATTAAGGAGGCACAGAGGAATACTGCGTTTCAGACACAAGGGTGGTGAAAGGATAAGCACCAACTCTCAATTTCCTTCCTTCATTAAAAGTTTCCTCACCCAAAAAAAAGGCATTGACCACTGGGACTCATTACTTCAGTAGCTAATGGGTCTAACTAATTCCCGCTTGTCCATGTACTTTGTGCAGCAATCTTTCATCAAGACGTGGTACCACATCTCTCTTGAGCCAAATCAAGCTATTCCTGCTTTCTCCTTAAGTCCAAACCTCATTGGGGCATTTTTCTAAAAACATACCAAACCAACTGATCCTCAGAGTCTCTGGTCGTCGGAGTAATTTTCCCTTCTATTGTCCTTCCCCTGATTTTTTTTTTTAATAGTTGTTGGCCTGGGAACCTGGCAAAGAAGAGGACGTTTCCATGGTAACAGTACGACCTAACTTCCAGGACAGCGTCCATGTGGGATACGTGACAGGCCTGAAGAAGTTCACCGAGTATTTCACCTCGGTGTTGTGCTTCACTACACCTGGAGACGGCCCCCGCAGCCCACCTAGGGCTCTGAAGACTCATGAGGACAGTAAGTCATTTTTTTTTCTTTTTTCCTCCACGCTCATCTCACTCTGCCATGCTGGCGAGAGGAATCATGCATCTCACAGCAACAACATCCTTTGGGCAAGATCTATTATTCATGCAGAAGCTAGTTGCAGGGATGCTAATGAATAACTGTTTTCTGCATCCATCCAGCATCTTTATAATTGGGACATGACTCCCTTAATAGTTTGGCTTTAAAAAACTCATCTGTTTGCTGTTGCTTAGTTTGATGTTACCTTTAAAATCTAAATGGGTTGTTTTTAAAAGTAAATAGTGGAATAAATGATTTGCCGTTAGCAGTGTTCATTATTTTGCACTTTTTCTATCAAGCCCCGGGTGCTGTGGGTCACCTGAGCTTTACAGAGATCCTGGATACTTCTCTTAAAGTCAGCTGGAGCGAGCCTGGTGAGAAGAATGGAGTTCTAACAGGTAACTTTGCAGCTTTTCTTACTGGAAATAAAGCAGAAAAAGAAGAGAGAAAAAATGACTATTTCATGATATCTGTCAGAGTTTTGCAGAATGGGGCCAATAATAAGATCCAGCCCTGAGACGGAACTGCGGCAGCTTGACCTCATTTATTGTTTTAAGCAGATGGGAGCCATAGTAATATCTGTTGTTTCTTCTATTTGAGCAATACGCCTACAACTTCCAAAGCTAGGATGAAAACATACCTTTACTCCCCTGAGACGTTTGTCGGAAAATATATTTCTAAACAGGTTTCTGCAAAACAAAAAGTGTTCTCGTCTCTTCTGCTCAGTCACAACAAATCTACCGCAAAAAGGATAGCTGCAGTAAACACGACTTTTACAAGAATCTTTTGTGAAAGCCACACTGAGTCGATAGAGGAATCTATGAGGCATTACTAATACCAAAGGGACTGAGAGTATGAGCTGTCTGTTTTCAGAAAGTCACAGATAAAGTTTGAAAGTATGAAAGAGTGGTGAATAATCTTAAATAGTTGTAGTGTCTCTACTGCATTATAAATGTGTGTACAAATACTGAACTTCTCACTGTACACACACTGGAAAAAAAAAAAAAATGAAAATCTAGATAGCAAGTAATGTTTTCTTAAAATAAGTGCATTTGTTCTTGGATTGAGGAGGTGCAAAAGAGACCTTACTTTAAGCCAATGGAACAAGACAATTCTACATTTTAAAATAAGAAAACACAGTTGTATTGTCTTTTATTCTCAAGTGCATATGAGCTTCAAATATTTTATTTTTAAGGTAAAAAATACTCATTGCATTAGCAAACTATCTCATTATTTACCTGCATAGATTAAGGGTAAAATACACTTAATTTAAAGACATTTTTACTATTTCTAGCCTAAATAAGTAATTTTTTCTTAAAATAAGTGCATTTGTTGTTCTTGAATTCACGGATGTAAGAGGTGAGACTTACTATAATGGAACAAAGACAATTTACATTTAAAATAAAGAAAAAACAATTATATTGTCTTATATGCGGTGCATATTATCTAGTACCTTATTTTAAGGTAAAATACTCACTCCATTGTCAAATCATCTTTTACCTGCTCAAATTAGGGGTTAATACACTTAATTTAAAGATATTTTACTAATTTTTAGATAGATTTTGCAGTGTTGCTGAATGCACAAATATAAGCAACAAATATAACCAATCTGCATCCAGTAGGCTCATCCAATGTAGAGTTTGACTCCTGATGTCATTGGCGTGCACAGATTTTTTGAAATATCCAGGGCACATAGAGCATCCTCACCGCTGCAGAGGACACTTTAGCAAGCATTTTTCAATAATTTGGCCCCAGGGGGCCAAAATGAAAGTGCTTGATTGCAAAATAGATTCCATCAATGTAAACTCAGATCCAGCTGTTACATGAAGGTCTCAGAGGAAAAGCTTTGAATCAGGAAAAGTTCATGGGAATACCCGGCACACACGTCAAAACATCCCACAACACTGGAAAAAATCTAAATCTAGATAGTCATTTTTTTCTTAAAATAAGTGCATTTGTTCTTGGATTGAGGAGGTAGGAGAGACATTTTGCCAATGGAACAAGACAATTTCCACTTAAAATAAGAAAAAACTATTGCATTGTCTTATTTCAAGTGCATATTTTCTAATTTTCTTATTTTAAGAGTAAAATGCTCATTCTATTGGCAAACTATCTCATTTTCCTGCTCAAATTAATGTTAAATACGCTTCATTTAAGAAATGTTTACTTATTTTTAGATTGTTTTTCCAGTGCAGAGCTCTGTTCACACTGCAAAAACAATCTAGGAATAAGTAAAATTTTCTTTAATTAATTGTATTTCTGCTTAATTTAAGGTAAATAAAATTATCTACTTTTTTTAATCTTATTTTTTTATAAATAAAACAGTTAGATGATATGCACTTGAAATACGACAATACAGTGGGTTTTTTTCTTTTTTTAAATGGAAATTGTTCAATTCGCAAATTGTCTCAACTCCTCAAATTAAGAAAAAAAATCACTTATTTCGAGAAAAAAAATTTAGATTTTAATTTTTTGCAGTGCAGACCATCCTAAAAAATATGAACGATTTCTTGCAAGAAATGAATTTTAATCTGAACAGACAGTTTGTATGAAGAATGAGAAAAACTTTCCGGCAGAGAAACTGACTCCATACAAAAAAGTCTCAAACTTCATAGATTATTATTCATAAAATAAATAAAATCATAAATTTTTTTCTTCTCTTTTACAATCATGGACTGCTCTATTGGTCATTTACACAAAATCCTAAAGAAATATATTGAAGTTGTAATTTTCATTATAGAAAAACATGCACAAAGTTCAATAGAATGGGATGTTGTTAAATTAATTCCTAGATTCATTCAGTAGGAACTCGGTTTTACGAGCAGCGATAAAGAATAACAGTTTTATTTACATATTTTAAGAATCTACAACATGTATTTCAGTGTTTTTCTAAGATATATTTAATGTGCCGCATAATCCCAGGAGACAAACACAGACATGCCATGTGAGATTACTGATTTGGCAAGAAATGCTGCTTTAATGCTTTATGCAATCACATGAAAAGAGCTGCTGGCCAAGGAGCAAATTACATTAACTTTGAGAGGGTGAGTGTGTGTGCGAGGCTGTGCGGAGGATGTGTGAGTGCAAGGAGGTATAATCACTTGCTGATTAAATTTGCTATATTCAATTTTTGATGAAGTTAATTTAATATTTCTGTTAGCTTTCCCTACAGCAGCGAGCTGAGGGGGGGGAGGGTTGTAAAACCACTGCAGAGTTTTCTGAGCAAGGAATGCGACGTCGTTTAACCCGTCTCTGCTGCTATGTCAGGTTACCGCATTTCATGGGAAGAGTTCAACCGGACCAACACCAGAGTCACCCACTATCTGCCAAATGTCACCCTGGAGTACAGGGTCACAGGCCTCACCGCTCTCACCACATACACTATCGAAGTGGCAGGAATGACCTCCAAGGCCAGGGCCAGCTGTCCTCCTCTACTATCTCCTCTGGAGTCCCACCAGGTCAGTAACCAAACCAAAAATTTATTTTCTGATATTTTAACATTACTTCTTCCTGCAAACACTCACTGCTCTTTTAGCCACTGGTAAACCTGATGGTAAAACGTACAGATAAATTCTTAAATCAACACTGTTTAACCTTTTAGCCACTAGGGGTGCTAGACCTGTAGCTTCTAGGTTTGGTGCTCCTAAAAGAAGCATGACTGAAATATAACGGGTAAGTTAAAGGTCATTTTAGTTTGTTAGTTTTGTTAGGAAACTCAGACTGGTCACATGACTCATTCACTGATAGATCAGACCCTCACTACCCAGCAGGCACTTGAAATTGATGTAACGTTGAACTAAGTTGCACCCCAACCTTGGAAAACCATTGGATTATGATGCAAAACTTAAAGGAAAAATCCGGTCGGCAAGGAATGATGCCTAAAACTAACACGTTTTACAGTGATTTAATATGAATTTTGCGTTATCCATCCATCCATCCATCCATTATCTGGCGCGCTTGTCCCAATTGGGGTGCATCCAGCTGTCAATGGGCGAGAGGCGGGGTCCACCCTGGACAGGAGGTCGCCAGTCCATCGCAGGGAGCAACACAGGGAACAAACAGGACAGCACAACCATTCCTGCACATCTAAGGAGAATCTAGAAAAGCCAATTAACCTAACATCATGTGTTTTGGACTGTGGGAGGAAGCCGGAGTACCGGAGAAGGAGAGAACCCGCATGCTCAGGAGAACATGCAAAAACTCCATGCAGAAAGACCCCAACCCCAGAACCTTCTTGCTGCAAGGCAGCTTGATTACTACCCACTGCCGCCACTGAGCAGCCCTGTGAATACCATTTTGCCACAGTTAATGGTAAAAAAATAAAAAGCAATAATTTTTAGATCCACGATCACCAGTCTGGGAAGGCGGCCATTTGTGCCCAAATATAGTAGCCCCTCCCTCCTGCCATCTTCCAGCAGTGAC
>JAGKQL010002523.1:0-33635 GCA_018398635.1 Cyprinodon brontotheroides | reverse complement strand
GCTGCACTATGAGGACCCAGAGCTGGACTATGAGAACCCAGAGCTGCCCTATGAGAATCCAGTGCTTCACTATGAGAACCCAGAGCTGCACTATGAGGACCCAGAGCTGCGCTTTCAGGACCCTGGCTGCAGAGCTGCACTGTGAGGTCTCCTGCGCTGTTTAAACCGGGTGTTTATTTGAAGACTTTCAAAGTAAAAGCAAAGTTGATTCGAAGCCTTCCTAAAGTAAAAGCTATCATTGATAAACTCCCCCTGAAGCTAGCTTCCATTCACAAACAAGTGTTGTTATGCTTGAAACTTATAAGTCTCTGTATTTGGATCACTGGATGGAAAAGGGCATTCGGTCTATTAGACATTTTCTGAACAACAATGGAGGTTGGCTGTCCTATGAAGATTTTTTTCTTACTGTATAATTTAAACTGCTCCTATGCTCAGTTTCACACTGTAATAAACTCTAATCCAGCAAACACGTCCTGCGCGCTATTCCCGAAGGCTTTGAAAACAACTTCCAGTATGAACTTGCAGTCCTGACAGTCCGGTGGACCCCATTTTGCAGGTCTGCAACGAAGGGTCCTGACAGTGCAGGTCTGCAGTCAGGTTGTTTTCATAAAATGCATTCAAACTGCTCAAATCGGCTCATATTTACACGTCAGCAAAATCACTTAGGGACATTTTGGGAAAGAGGATTTAGCAGGTAAGCTTTTTACCCCTTTCTTTAAAAATAACAACAAAGCTGATGTTAGCGTGGCTTAACACATATTTCATATGGCTTTGGTGCCAGAGTGATTCCTGCTCGGTAATCCATGACAGCCTCCACTCCAGCTGGCATTGAGAATGTGAAGTGCTGCATGAAGGACGTGAAGAAGAGGAAAAGTTCAACCCTGGCCAGGTTCTCCCCAAGACACAGACGCTTTCCTAGGACAAAATTTAGAGGAGAGGTGCTATTGTCAGTAAATGATCACTTATCCTTAAAACTCTGGGCTAGATATATCTATACAATAACATGCAGAATAAGGCCAACTTTACAATATTAGCTACAATGATCAAATAATCTGGAAGCAATCACTCAATTTAAAATACATTGATAAAAGATGCTACAAGCGATGTCATAGTATTCATCGACCTGAATATTTTTCACAATATTTCATGTTTGTTAGATTTTTTAGACCAACTCAAAGTAATTCATTACAGTGAGGTGGGGTAATAAAAAAAGGTTTTAAATAAGTGAACGAGTTGAAAGGATGGTGTGGATGTGTTGGTGTTGACTACACACTCTACATTCACAACTGTTGGGTTGTTTAAGGGTATTTTAATACTAGACACTGTCACAGTTTTGGTTCTGTTATGTTTTCTTTTGAGTCCTCAGTTTTTACTTTGCTCCTCTTTCTGGTTTTAGTGGTTTAATTCTTATTTTGTTGAGTTTCAGGTTATTTTTCAGGGTTACTGTCACAGTCTTGGTTCTGTTATGTTTCTTTTTTAATTATTCAGTTTTACTTTGTTCCATGTTTTTCTAGTTTTAGTGTTTTAATTCTTATTTTGTTGTGTTTTCTGAATATTTTCAGTATCCAGGATTTTATTTGTTGCCCTCTGCTGCCCTCTTGTGTTCTCCTTTTTCCCTAGCTCCTTTCCTGTTTCTGCTCTGTACACACCTGCTCCCAATCTGCTCATTAGGCCTCTCTTTGTTTCAGTCTCCCATAAATACTCTCTCTGTGCAGTTCTTCTGTGCTGGTTCCTCGTCAAACTTTCTCCAACTCTGTCTCATTGAGTTTCCCCCAGGTGTCTCCATGGTTTTGGTTTGTTTGACTTTGTTTTCTTGTTTGACTTTTGTATTTTTGGATTCCTGCCTCGATGTTCAGTTGTTCGATTAGTCATCATTAAATCATCAAGAAACTCACCTCTGCCTCCCTGCCTCTGCATTTGGGTCCACAAACCTCAACCAAATCCTGACAGACACATCTAGAGAGTTAATTTACTATTCAGTCGCAACAGCTTCTTATGTTAATCCAAATAGTCTAAACACAAAGGTCTTGATCTCTACTGGGACGAGGCGCCTGAGCATGACCATTCTAAAAATTGAACATTTCCACATTATCTAGCTCTATAGTTCATGGGGAAAATTGACCTCTGCCACAGTCTCTAGTCTTTAAAGGCATTAAATCAAGTTTTTTTTTTTCAAATTTGTATTTCGCAACATTCTTTTTCTCATTAACTCTAACAAGTTTTCCATTCTTTGCGAAAGACAGCTCTTTCTCACAGTACGATACTGACAGCCCGATGTTTGACCATTACGAAAATGTGTTAATTTATTGTGTACGGTAGTAATGGATATCTGCTCAGTTCAATTTTTGTCTCAGCAGGAAGGAGTACCATTTCCTGTGTGTTAGATGCATGGGGACCCAAGCTAAATAGGAATTAAGCTTAAACTTAACTTCTCATGACTTTCTTTCAAAGGTTTAGTTATTGTTCCTTTTTCACAGAGGTCAGCCACCCTCCTTCATTGCTCAATTGTTCAAATAATCTCTGTACTGACTCTGCCAGTTAAAGTGGATAAGCAATATCTTACAGGTTTGCAGTTGTGTTGTACTTATTTCTTTAGATTATTGACCCAATAGCTGTTCTCAAAAGCATAAATATATTTTTTAGTGCTTGCAAACTCCTTTTAAACTTTTGTTTCAGTCGTCAACTAATGAGCTTAAGTTGCAAAGAATATATATAAATGTATAAATGCCGCATCACACAGCTATAGACTACAATTTCTAATATAGTGAGGCCCCTTAGGGGGTATTATAAATAAAAGAGGATAATTCAAAGAGATGCCATTGTAGTTTCTTAAATTTGACTTCAGAAGATTAATACAAAAAAAATTCTACATGCTACACACCCCATCATAAAAGTATATATTATCTGTGGGGTTTGAAAGACAGTAGATGTTCAGCTGTTGTAATTCCCTACCGGCAGAAAAAGGGATAAAAGCAGCTCTCTTTTCAAACACGCCCTCCCTCATTCAGGAAGTGTCGGGGTTAAATTCAAAAGGTGTCTCCCATTCTTTTTATCAAACAGCACTGAGGCCAAGTTTGGAACTATGAGTATGCCCTGTTGGAAACAAGTGAAGGTGTTTAAATAGCCATTAAATATTTGAAATATAAAATATTATTTGAGATTTCACTGAAGTCTTGCAGGAAGTTACCTTTGGGATGAGTGCAGCCTCCCAGCTGGACTTCCTTGTTGGTAGAATGTGGTAAGGCAAGAGGAGCTATGTTGCCCATCCTAAGGGATCTTTGGGCGCGGATTACAGCATCTGTGTAGGGAAGATTGGCACTCATCCCCAGCAGAGGGCTGCTCGGATTGTCCATCACTCTGTCTATCTCGTGCCGGGATATTCTCTGCAACAACCTCCACTCTTCAATATGCAACTTAGAAAAACATATTTTGGAGTGTGTGTTTGGTGCTACTGATAAAGTTTTATTCGAAGCTCTACTTTTTGTACCTTGAATCTCAGGATATTTAGCCATATAGAGAAACGACCAGCGCAGGGTGGTGGATGTAGTTTCTGAGCCAGCCACAAACAAATCCAAGACACACATGATCAAGTTTTCTTCATCAAATGTGTTGCCTTCCTGACCCTTATTCTGTGCAAAAAAAAGAAGAAAAGAACACAATGACATCTAGCTAGATCAAACATATACAGCTAATAGTTCATTTACAACAAGCAGAGATGAGGTTTGTGGGATCTGCAAAAAGTTCACATTGAAGGTTAAAGGACAACTCACCCCATTCCAGTCATCTAATATTTGAAAAATGCGCCATACAGACACAGTTCCCAGCCTGCTAGGAAATGTGCAGGGGCCAATTTACAAATTAAATGCTAAGCTAATGAATCCTCAATCTAAAAATACAGTAGATTGAAAAATTGCAAGGCCCAGTTTTTGAACCAGCAAAGGAGAACTACCCCACAGTGGCAGAGCTGTTCCGTTAGTCTTGGTAGTGTTGGAATATTTTTGGAACAAACACCAATACTGATTTAAATCAGATGATGTACACTTGTTAAACATAAGGAAAGTGCCAAATAGATGGTTTTAGACGCAAATAATGGACTGCAACATGTGCAGTAAATCGTAAATATAGCGCCTATTTCATGTAGACAGAACTATAAGACATCAATGTATACAGTTTATTAGCAATAAATGAATAAATCCATGATTTGCAGTTAGCTGTCCTTAAAAAATATAGCAATAATCAAACAAGTGATAAGTTTAAAGTAGCTATATATTCCCTTCTCAGCTTCCATAAATGTCACAGTAAGATACTACATTTATGGTGACCAGCAAATGTGTCATATTTAGCAAATGACTCAACATGAACAGTAAAAAAACCTGCAAACGGCAAAAGAAGCTGCAAACACGAATGAAGCAAACTCCAAAACACACAATCAAAACAAAAATGCAATAAAAAGTTGCCTAATTAAAAGTATGTAATCACAGAAAATAGACACAATAAGAGGGAAAAAAGTTGCAAATGCCAAAAAAAACTCAAGTTCAACAAAAGCTGCAAACGTGCTCCATTTAACACATTTCCACCACACCCAAAGGGGGATTTTAGAACCACGTTAGATGGAGTTAGACTCTCAGTAAAAGTATTAAAGGGATAGGCTGTAGAAAGTTGGAGGCATGTAACTCAGCAAAATGTTTGCAGAAGTTTATCTGGCTTTCAGAAAATGATACCCAGTAATAAGTTATGAAAGATCATAAATAACTGTCCCTATATTCCTTAAGCTTTCCCTCCCCCCTGAGAAGAGAGCAGAAACTTTAAATAACTCTTTATGTGGTTTATGTATTAAATGAATAGGAAACATGATCACTTTTACGGAATGGTAATCTTACTCAGATCACAGATACAGATACGATGGACTCTCACTTAATCAGAGAGTCAGCAGCAGCCCAGAATAACAGTTTAAAGGACTAATTTATATTGGCAGGTTGTGACCTTGGAAACATAAAATAGTTCACTGCACATTTGTTAAAATTCTGCATTTGTCTCTTAATTATTTGCCGCCCTCCTCAGATTTTAACAGGGTTAGTGCATCAAATTTTGAGTCAGTATTATTGCCGGTTCTGCAGTTATTTTGACGTCACTCACTGTGAGGTAAAAGCAGCTTATGTCTCCCTCATACCTCTGTAGCGAGTTTGGGTAGTCTAGTATACAGACCAATATTTTCTTACAGTTTAAATCTACCATATTATCTCTCAAAATGCACCTTTATAACCTATGCCTCTCATCTAATCTCGTTCACATTCTATGGTATCTCTAGAGTCAGCAGCTCAAACAGGTATTTTATGGTTTGAAATGCTACCATCTCTGTGATTGCTCTCCAAGCTGTCAATCCACCTGAAACCACACTCAGCCCCTCCCTTCCACTTGAATGTTCCAATGTCCATAGGCCATGGCTTCCTTTAGGCTCATATTTTGAATATTAGGTGTGGGTGGAAGTACGGCATCAGAACAGAATAGGTTATCCGCCCGTCTCACCACCATGGGAAGAAGAGCATTCAGCCTCTGCCCCCCGCCTCTGAAACTCTCTACCACCCCAACTTAATCTCGGACTCAATTCTCCATTTTAAAATACAACTCAAAAACCCAGCTCTGTTCAAGATTGCTTTATTCTCTTTAAAAATATCAATTTCACCGTCAGCCTCTGTATTTTTTAAATGTTTTTAAATGTCTTTTTTATAATTATTATTTTTATTTTTCTGACATTTTTATGTTGTTCTCACGGTGACCTTGAGTGTCCAGAAAGGCACCTTTTTAAATAAAATGTATTATTATTATTATTTATCCTAATTGGGTTTCAAACAAAGAATGCCACCAATATTGTTCTTGTGCCAAATTAGACTAAATTTTCATTTTTTCTTCAAATAAGTGATTTACAAATACCTTTCTTGCAAAATATGATTTGTTTAATTACAATACTGGATGCTTAATATATTGTTGAGCAAAAGAAAAATAAATAAGCTAATTTTTTTTTTTTTATTTTAAAACAAAAATTACAAGACTCTATTGGCCTATGTCTATATATATATATATATATATATATATATATAGACATATATATTATATATTATATATATATATATATTTTTTCATTTAAATACTTTGACAATCAGGTTTTAATTCTTATAACCCCTTTTCTCTCTGAACTGTGTGAAACAAACAAACATAAAAATATAATTTAAAAAGTATAATTTATAATGATTGTCTGTATCTTGCAGTCACCGTTTGAATTTCCTGCAGGTAACGGTCGATGTAATCTCTGGATTCTGTGGGATCCCAGTTCTCCTTGTGCTGGACAAAAGCTCCTCTAGTATGAAGCTCTTCACATCTCCCAGATCTGCTTGAGGGTCTGATGTGGACCAGGCAACAACCTCATCAGCAGAGGAAAAAAGGAATTGTAGAGCTGGAAACAAAATAAACTGGACACAATGAGTTAAATATGCAGCTGACTGTCGCTTTGGGACTTCAAAATAGATAAGGAATAGATTTGAATGGAGGCAAAAATAGTGTAGCTTGTATGTTTATTTAAAAGCATATAATAATGTATTTTACCACAGTTATTTAGAATACAGTAATAACATAACAAACTGAGTTTTTGTGTTTGGCTTGATTTTTTTTCAGCATTTCTTTAATTTAATCATCTCCTAACAAAGTCTTGCCTCATGCTGTTTATTGTGTTGCCTATTTTTTGTTGGTTCTGTTCTTTTATGGGCTTATTTTTTGTGATTCTTTTTTACTTTTTGGCTTAGTAAATGCATTTAAAGCACCTAGTGACTGATGAAAGATTATTTAATGAGTAGACTAACTGAATGGTGACTAAACAAAAATATTGCTATATTCACCACTATTATTAACTGTCAGGGTTCTGCCCTCTGTTTTTGGATTTTTTAGTTTCTTTGTAATTTTGTGTCTTTGTAGTTGTTTTGTGGCAGTGTAGTGTTTTTGAGTTACTCTCTTTTTGCTCCCTTTGTGCCAGTTTCCTTTCCTTTGCTCTCTTCTAGTAGTTCCATTCACACCTGCTCCATATCAGCTCATTAGCCCATCCTTTGTTCTGTTCCCCATATATACACCACCTCTGTAGTTCTCATTACTGTTTTTCTTGTTGTTTTTGTTGCTTTTGCTTTGTTTTATTGTTGGTTTCAGTATTTCATGTTTTTTGGATTTGTGCTCCTGTTGTTTGCCTCTTGATTTTAATTAAATCAACCAAAACTCATCTTGGCATTTGGGTACTTTAAGAAGAGCCTCCACCAAGCGTTGCAATAACTGGCATGTGTTAAGTGCTTAGCACACAGTCACGAAGAGTACACAACAGTTCTATTTCATCATGAGCTTTAGAAACCTTACTGGCCCAAATAGAGGAGGAGGCTTGATCTGGAGTGCCTTATCAAACAGTAGCATCAGTTTCCTAGACTTCTCATCCCGTGCTACGGCGGTGACCAAAAGACCAGGTGGCAGATGATGTTGGAACAGCGTTATTGATGATGAGATGTGGATTTACAGGCTTCTCTTTGGAGTTTAACAAGAAAAATATATAAACTGCACAGGTGACCACTTTGAATGTATTTCTAAGTGTTAAATAACTACCTTTATAACCCCTGAACTCTTCCGCTGTGTCTGAATTCATCAGGATGACATGTTCAAAGAGACTTTTCCCAAACCGCAAAGTATTTGGGGGTTGAAGTGCAACGCCTCTGTTGTTTCCAGATGTCTCCATTACTAGTGGTACATTCCTGATGACAAAGAAAGAAGGTAGAAAAAGGAAATATAAAGTGAAAATTTATACAACTTATATTTTTTCTGCTGTTGTATTGGCTTTCCGTTGTTCAGAAGCGAGAAAAAAAAAAAAGGTAATAGTTTGTAATAATAATTCGCCTGAATGCATGCTGTCATAATGATATTTATTCTTTGTACAAATGTTGCAACACATAAACATTTTCTGTAAGTTTACAAAAAGCACATTTTGCCCATGTATATTGACTAAATGTAAGGATATTTTCTACCTAATCCACCTGTTACTTCTTCCTGCAAAGCAAGTTTGGGGCCGGTCCACCATGCTGTCTCCCTTTGTAACCAGAGCCTCCTTAATAGTATCAAATCCATTCAACACTACTGACCATTTCTGACCAAATCGTAGGCTGAATACATCTCCATAAGATCCTTGCCAACTGAGTGAGGTGAAGGAAAGTAGTTAGAACATGGATTAGTAAAACAGTTACCAGTTGGTTTCATTTTATATTACTCTATACCTCCATTAACTTCGTGGGGCCTGCTGGTCCCATGTGAATATGTTACCCACAATGGGTAGAGCTCTGGGTCAGGAGGGAAGCCAACTGGTCGGCGGTTTTTAACCAAATCTTAGCGGTGATAAAAAACCACCACAAATAACAGCAGACTCTTTAAATCCCAGTCAACAAAAAGAAACTAAATATGGAAAAAAGCAAATCCATGGTGCTAACCAGCCTGTCAATATGCTTTTAATTTATTCCCCAAAGGCACTGCATTGATATTTTGCTCTAAGAAATAGCAGCAATGTTTTCTCATCTAAAATATTTGCTTCAAAAGAAATAGATTACTTATTAAATTGGACTCTGGTCCTATATCATTGACACAGCAACTGAACATATTACGCATATATTTCCAGGTACAGTATTTGTAAAATACTTATTGACCTATCTTTTGAAGATTGAAGTATTTTTTTTTATTATGAGTATAAATACAGTGTTTGGAGAAGACATGGATAAGGTAATTAATTTATCTGAAAAAGTACCCTCATTACTTTGGTATTTTTTTAATTAATGTTCCTGTCATTATAAGAAGAGCAAGAACAAAAACCAGACCCTCGGTAAAGGTTATTTCTGGGCCTTATCATTTTGCTTATCGGTGGGTGACATGCAGATACCTGCAAAGGTGATAAGTTGATACCAGAATTTATTAAAATTTCTGGTTGTTTTATCAATATAATTGATTATCTACAAGAAAAACTGTCATAGTGCTATTATAGTTTTCTACATGATCATAAGAACTACCATGTTTCAAAACGACTAGGTCCGATTCATTTTGGCGCTTTTCACGCTTTTACTTCTGCTACTGTTATAACATTTTCTACCACATGGTGGCAGCAGTGAAATATTTATTGGCCGAAATGCTCTCTTCAAAATAAAACCAACGTGTTTATAGCAAAAAATATATTCAAAAACTCATAAAAGGTTTAACCAAACGTGTTTTTATGTGTTACAGAGTGAACTTCAAGTCCCGCTTGAATAAAAAGCATTTCATTTTTTCAAATGCCGGTCATTTCAACCTACTTTTTTCTTTAAAAAAGACAACAACATTAACGTAGAAATTTTTATTATCACGTCCTCTGGATGTGCATGATATATCTGTCTTTGTAAATAATAATAGTTCATATTTTTTCTAAGCCAGTTGAAGCTGCTGAAGCTTTAAAAATGAAAATACCGGAACCGGAAACTTCAATCTGTTGTCAACGACCGTCGGCTAGCTGCTTTGACCTGAGGTGTCCTCAAGAGCAGTGATTTGACAGGCAGCCAGGAATAAAAACATTAAAATATGGTTTTCGAGGGAAGATGATCACGAACAGGAACCCGATGATGTTAGTAGTAAATGCTTTATATTTTCTTAGAATATACTCAGGAATTCCTTTAAAAATGTAACGGTCACCGACCGAATATGCTAACTTGTCTTAGCTTCGGTATCAGTTATTTTCCGGTTTATTAATACGACATCCTAGATTAATCACAATCTAAAAGTTGACCTTTTTTGCATTGTTTTGCATCATGGATCTAGGTTTACAAATATTGACCAAATTAACTTTTATTGGCTGGAAGTGAATGATGATGCCATTGATTTGGTTGTGTCTGTTTCAGGAGGGAGGAAGAGGAGGAAGAAGAGGAGGACTTGGTGGTGAGTCAGCAGCCTTTTTGCTCAGAAGATTTCGTAGATTATAATTTATTGATTTATTATTGTTTTTCTCTGTACCACCATAAGACTTTGATTAAATATGAATCCACATCTATTGAGTGGTTTAATGCGATACTAATGAATTAAGAGTCAGTTCGTTTCAAACTTCAAAAATTTAACCAACAGTTTCTAACCTTTTTGCCAAAAGAAGTTTAATAATGTATATTATGGGCATAGATAATGTTGAATCAGTTTGTGGAAAAGCATTTGATGTCAAACAGCCTTTATAACTAATATTAATTATGGAATAACTTCAATAATTACAGTTTTATCTTGTCCTTAGCATTTTAAAAAGAGGGTGGTTAAGTTTCCCTCTTCTGGCATTGCTAAACCTCCCCTCTCCATGTGTACGTTATTGAGATAGATGGTGTTTTGGACGGGATTCTCCAGCCTTAGAGCAATTTTTAAAAGTTCTTTGTTCAGCTCCTTTTTATTCGTACTGAATGTTTTCTGCATTCTCTTGCTTACAGCCTTATGAACGTAAGCATGCTTTAATATTTTGTAGAAAATACAATTTCACTTCTAATAGCTTTCTGTTGGGATATGAAATTAAGTTGGAGATCACAGTACTGTAGTATATATTTACTAAATTAACTTTGATTACAGGACCCTCTTTGAAACAACTAGGGCAGAAGTGTGAGGAGACGGGCACTGCATCCACTTTCACCGAGGAGCGTTTGGAGTTATCTTGAGACCAGAGTTGGTTCGATCCCAGACAGAAGGAGGACTGCAGGAGAATTGTTTGACTTCCTCCATGCTCAGGACCGTGTGTAAGTACAGAATGTACCAGTTGGACCCTGCTAGGTGATTAAAGAACACAGGTCATAAAAGCAAAGATTCACTATTGTACAACAGATTGGTCACCTCGAATGAGCAGTTAATGAACTTAAGGCTTTTCGTGTGTTTTTGTTTTTAATCTACCTTACTTAGTCACAGATGTGGCTATCTATGGCAAGGACTGGCGAGGCATACTTTTTGCTTGAAAGTTTGGGCTAAATGTGTACACAGTGAGTGGCTTTGTTACTTAAAATTTTATGTCTTGTCCCTTTACAGGTGTCTCACAAATTGTTCCATTCTGTCAAATGAGGGTCCCACAATGCCTGGATGACTCGATGACCACTTTCTCAGAAGTCAGACTACCAGGAGGATGGGGTTCAAACTTCGCACATGTTTTATCTGCTCCGTGTTGTAACTTAAAAATGTGTTATCTAAACATGTAAAAAAATGTATACAGTCATTGTTGATTCAATATATATCAATAAAAGTGGCTTAGATGCACAGATTTGCTGTGTTCTTTTTTTTTTAAGTAAATGCTGGTTTTCATTATTCTTGATTACACAACCATAATTACAAATTTGCTCTTGACTTTTTAGTAAAGGTTAATGTGATTAGCAATAAGATTTTTTGAGCAAGAACATATGTTTGTTATAAAACGGGAACCTAATGAAAAGTGCTTGGAAAAACATCTTATGTTTTCACTTTTTGTAATATGTTCCCTAAAGTTAAATTTTTATTTTTTTATATCAGTTATCTATATTCCTTTCCTTTTTACCCAGTGTTTTTACACCGGTATCCCCTTTTACTGTCATTGCATCCCTGACTGACACAACTGATAACTGGTACTTGCTGTAATCCTTAAAATATTCCTGATTGCAGGCTGTGAGACAGATACAAAATACAAGATATCCTGTGTCCTATAAATATTCAACAAATAGCAGTGATGCAAACAGAACACACAAGTAAATACTATACCAATGTACCCTATAACACCTCAAGAAAATGTTCGAATATCCACAATAACCACAAACCTCTGAGCTATTATGGGAGCAAATATTACAAAAACAGTTAGTAACCAGATGGATACTTATGTAAGTAAAAGTTTTGATGTTGTGTAAATATGTCTATACAGCCAGACTTAAAATTTGGCAAGGATAGTATAGAGATCTCCCTTAATAATAAGAACATAAACATAATTGATACCTAATTCTTTTCGCAACAAAAAGAAATCAATAGCATTCTGGGAAATTATCCTTTTGATCTTCAGATCTTTAAAATGTTTGATGCCATGCCTCTTTTAATCCAATAAGGGGGCTTGTCCTGAGGCTACTCAAAATTCTGCCTGGAGCACTTTGAACCTCATTGTAAAGTGGCAATCAGTATAATCTATTAAAACCATATATTACATTTTTCCAAGATATCCATTTATTACATATCAAAGGAATTATATCTTATATAAAATTTAATTTATTTTTGCTAAAAGCCATGGGTAAAATATAGGTATCATTGGCTGGGCGTTGTAGACCAATCGCCTCTAATTATCTGACTGTGATTGCTTGCTGCAATGGAAAGGCGTGCATGATTATAAGCGTTTAACTATGACTATATTCCAATATTGTAAGATATGGGCGATTGATCTCCGCGTCTGGTGAAATGGCAAATATTATTGACAACTCATTTTTGTTTTAATTTCAGTATTTCTGATTTTGTTTATTATAGCTAATTAGGTTTCATTTTATTTTTTAAGCATTTTGTTTATTTCGTTTTACTTCTGATATTCTGTTGAGAGAAGGGAATTCAATTATTACAATTGCAATTAAATATACAAGATATTTCAACAAACTTTCTACTTTTAAATGTTGTTTTATTTAATGGATTATCTTAAGAAACGACATTGATAGAAAAGAATATAACATTTATTAACTTAATTATTATAATTTTTTTCATTTATTTTTGTTTTTGTGGATCCTATAGCATCCCGATCCACACTCATTCAGTAGATAGCGGTAATGCGCATCAATAGAAGTTGCTGCCAACCGCCATAAAAGAAGAAGGCGATTTTTATTTTAACAAAACATTTATTGAACAATGATTTCACAACAAACAGTTAAAAAAACTCAGGTCATCAGCACATTATTATTATTGTTATTATAATAGCAGCTTGTTATATTTTAGCTCTCCAGGTCAGAAGTAGTTGCACAAAACAGAAGAAGAAGAAGATTCCAACTTTCACTGGTCTGTGAATGCAGCTGGGGGCGCCCTGCTGGTCCAGCAGTGCTGCAGCTGACGTAAGGAGATGAGAGGTAGGAATGTTTAGTGCCGCCTCATTTACTTTTAATAGCTTCGACTCCATTCACAGTGAACATTGTGTTCTGGCTTCATTTAGCTGATGGAAACTCTGCAAGATTTAGTAAAGGAGTGAAGATGGAGAGACAGACAGTGGCTCTACTGAGCTCCGCTGCTTGCGGGGTGGGGAGCCCCTGCTGGTGGTCTTCAAGACCGTCAGCGACCACCGGGCAGCAAATGAAAAGACCGGGGAGGGCCGGAGGGGAGGACTGAGCCTGCAGCGGGCTGAGCAGGAGGTGCTCCCGATACAAACAGGTGAGATCCACATTTATAAACACCTGTAGCTTCTAATGCATGCACCATTCCTCCTAATTCGGACCATATGGCGATTCAACCCCTGCTATCTAAAACATTTGCAAACTTTTGATCCCTGATGTTGCAATCCACCATTGTAGGGATAATAAACAGGCTTTTCTTTTTCCTGTGGAAATAAATATAAGTGCTTAAGTTATATTCTTTAAAGATCACCTTATATTAACAATTAAAAAAAATTATTTGGAGGTACTTTCTCTCTGCGAATTACAAAAATAGAAACGCATAACCTAAGAAAATACAAAAAGCAGTATTTATTCATAATTGATTTTATTATGGGACCAGAAATAGTTTTAAACCAGCCTGATCAAATGCAAAAACTTACTTTCACCATTGTTAAATGTCTCATTAGATTTTTCCTGCTTCAGTTTCCTAACCACATGTAGGCCATATTAAAGCCAGACTTGTAAGAAAATAAAAATCAATCAAATGCTCCTAAAGCTTTTAACTCCGAAAGCAACAGTTCTTTGTAGACAGTTTATTTCCAAAACACTGAAACATTTTTGAACCAATAACATCGCAAAACGGTTTAAATGTAGATACGCAAATGGATGAAACAGGATATTTGTTTTGGTGAATAAAACCTTTCTTTCCTGTTTAGGATAAGATGTCTGCAGTGAAGGACAGTTTTTTCTTTCTAGATACTTTTTTGATTGTTTTCTGCCTTCTCCAAAGTTTATTTTAAACCCACTTGCTGCTTTTTAAAAGTAGTCAACAATTTTCTAATGCAAACTTTCTGCATAGTTCTCATTGATTAGGAGCACAAATTTGGCTGATTCTGTCTGCTTTCTCAGGGTTACGGCGTAAAAAAATTGTGGCTTTTCTTGTGATCACTTCATTTTTCTGTTGAGTTTAAATCCTCAGACTAAAGAGGAACCTGTGCCTTATTGTGCCAACCTGTACTGTACCTGTGCCTCAACTTGTCCATTTTTGTTCCTTTTTTAATCCTGGGTTTTAAAATAAACTTTCTTAAATAGCGTTAAAATGTGCAACCATTTGCCAAAGTCGGCGGCAAAATCAATCAGCATTTGTGCTTTTTCTCCCCTTAGCATAAATCCTTCGACTCTGCCGCCATCTTGTCACTGTCTTTGTCTGAGTTGATGAAGAAGCTGCGGGAGGGTTCACTGTGCCCGAGCGTGTTTACTCCTACATGGAAAAAGTTCAGTATCCATTACTTGAGCACTATTTCATTACCTCCTAACCCCTTTATCCATGCCGTCATGCAATCTGTGTATTTTACAAAATGCAGTTTGAACTGAAATACAGCAGCTTCTTTTCAAACAGACTCTGGCTGTTCACAAGAAGCTGAACTGCTGCACAAAATTTTGCTGGAGAGTTTTGACCAGCTGAAAAGCGTTGACTCAACAAGGGCCGTCTGCTGTACGGGTTCCCATCAGCATCAAGACAACGTTTCATATAAAGTAAACAGCTGAAGGAATTTCACTGTGAGTCTCTGTGTGTCGTCTGGTCAACTTTCCTGCCGTGTATGTGTTATCTGACTCTGCCCTCTGCAATCTTTATCTATTTTCTCCTTACAATAAGAATTCGCGACTTCTCCTCCGGCTTGTGATGCGTAAACCTGGACCAGCCAGCCCAGAAGGACAGCGTGATTAGGTGGAAGATGCTGAAGAAACAGGGCCATTCCTTTTTGTGAAAACCAACCTGCCACAGGCACTGTTAAAGTAATGAGAATTCATGACACCTTCATGGCACAAAGTTTGTGCTTGGTATATAAAAAGAAAAATGTGTCTTTTACCAACTTTGGTTCAAACAAGCAATCTGGTCTAAACACTTCATCACTCTCTGACATTAGCAGATTATACCTGACCTGTTTTTTAGGTCAGTTAGGATTATCAGAACTATTTTCCTTTTGCTTTAGCGTCAGAGTTTGGTGTGCCTTCTTATATTAGTTTGCATGAATTTTGGCGACTACCTCCCCAGAGGAAACTGCTGTAACTGAGTCCGTTCACGGCAGCATTTTATGGAAACCATCTAGTTTGCTCATAACTTGGGCTAAAACATTGATTTTGTTGCCCTTAACCTGCTTTCTAATGAACTGGAGCATAGAGTGATTCTCCTTCTGGTGATGTGTTGATTTGGTCTTTATATTTCTACATATTTTTATTTACAGATCATAACATCTATTTTGCTCATTTTAATAGAAAAATCTTTTTTTAAATAGTCTTTTTTATTTGATCCTTTACGACTAAAAACATAGCTTGATGAACAGACCTAACACCTCAGTAGTTCAGCACTGATGCATCTATAAACCTGTAGCCTCTTTTCCTTAATTCACTTGGGCTGGAAGTACCTGCGCTGTTATGTGGCTGTGGCCATGTTGAATGGCTCAAGCTAGCAAACATTCAAAAAGAGTTATATTCAAGATGGATTTTGTGGATATGGAAGAAGCAACCAGCATCAAGCTTAACTTTCAGTCACTAATGGTATCCATCCATCCATTTTTCTGTCATGCTTTATCCCAGCTGGGGTCATGAGGGGGGCTGGTGCCTATCTCCAGCTGTCAGTGGGCGAGAGGCAGGGGTCCACCCTGGATTGTCTATCCCAGGGCAACACGAAGGCAAACAACCATTTATCACTGACACACACTCACACCGAGGAAATTTAGAAAGCCAATTAACCTAACAGTCATGTTTTGGACTGTGGGAGGAAGCTGGAGAGAACCCATGCATGCTCAGGGAGAACGTGCAAGCTCCAGGCAGAAAGACCCCGCCAGAAATCAAAACCCAAAAAATCGTCTTGTTCCAAGGCAGCAGTCTAAACACTGCACCACTGAGCAGCCATTCTTTAAGCAGATTTTTATGTTTTTTTTTTTCCATGTAAGCTGAAAAAAGAAAAAGCATGTCCAATAAGGCTGTGAGCTATGAGAGCAAGCAGAAGAGTGCTGCAGTTCTGTGCTTTGGCCACAGGTGGCAGTATCATTACAAAACTCCTTCAATTAATTTGGCCATTTTGAACTAAATCATCATCATATGTGCTTTTCAGAATTGTTTTAAAACATACTGACCTTTGTGTTTCTCAATTCAAAGGGTGTAATAAAAATATTACATTCAGTATTCTGGTGTATTAAACAGAAATTGCTGTCTTTCTAATCCTAACTGGCGTAAAATATGGAAGTTTAATCTGATTTGAGAACCAGACAGGGAGTTTTACAGAGTTTATGTAAATATCTTTTTTTTTTCTTTGCAGCTATGATTGCAGTAACCCCATCTTGGACAGACCGTGAACCCCTGTAATGTCCTGAAGACTTCTGGGTTCCTCTGGAGAGAGGGGCTCTCATCGGGAGGAGGCGGCTCCATTCTGGAATTGGCAGTGACATAGGGGAAGCGTCCGCATACCTGCCTCTTTTTTTTGCGGCATCTGTGGCTTTAAGCCAACCACAGGCGGCTCAGGTGCGTGTGCCTCCGGATGGTTTTATGGTTGCCTCTAGCACAATGTCTTTACCTTTGCTCTGTGTCACCATCAGTTCACAGGGCATGGTATCCATTTACCGAGGTCAAAAGTGCGGTAAGTGTTAATAGTCAACAGTGTCGCATATTGACACACTAAAGGTTAGTCCGTTGGAAATTATGTTCAGAGCTGTGCCTCTTGTTACCTTAGTGCTCCCATCACCTGGACCCATGGCACGGGATGTGGACAGTTTAGCTCTTGCATGCAAGCTCTCTCTGTGACCACATGTTTTTCCTTGGACCCCACTGTGCCTCCGTTACTCTTTAATAACCAGGTGTGTCCTCTGATGCATAGTGTGTGAACATTTTAATATATTTACAGTAAAAAACTTTTCAGGTTAATTCTGTTTGAATCTTTTTCTCTTTTTTATTTCCAGCTTTTTTATTTCAGTTTAGTTTTTTGTTTTTGAAATATGCTTTTAGATTTAACATGTGGAATTAGGGCTGGGCGATATAGAAAAAAAAAAGCTTATCGATAAAAAAAATGCATATTGATCGATATAGATAATTATTGAAAAAGATTTGAAACCATATTTTTATGTGCAGCTCTGCCTGGACTTTTTATAATATTGCTAAAATGATTTAATTTGAATAAAAACATCTAACACAGACTTGAATTAAATCTTTATTTAACCAACTTTTTTTAACCATAACAAAGTGTTTTAAAGAAAAATAACTTAAGAGACCTGAGTTATGTTATTAAATACTGACAAAGAATAAACTAAAAGTGACCAGAAAGTTAAATATAACAAATAAATAAAAGCCCCCAATCAGCCCCCCCGTTTCCTGCTTTAACCTGAGTTATTACTATTTCTGGCCCCTCAGCATTTTATATCTCAATTGTTAGAACTACGTGGGGAAAAGAACTGAAAATATATATATTTTTCCCAAAATTCCAAGATTCCTCGGAGGAGAGCCGCGTCCGGGGCCTACATGCTCGCATTCCCTCGGGTCTGAGCGGCTGAGATGATAAAAAAAAAAAAAAAAGTTGGTTGTGTTATCAGACTTGGTTTCACTGTTTCCCTACACATTTTACAGATGACTGTGGTTTGTTTTTTGTCCGACTTGCCATGACGAAATACTGCCAGACTGCGAACTACAAAACCCTTCTTTGAAACAGATTCCTCCGCCTCTCCTTGCTGGACAGCTTCATGTGCTCTGTGTTTGTGGTTTGAGAGGGTGGCGGGGTGACGGCGTGCCTGGGTCGCTGACAGATTGGTTGGGAGGAAGCAGTGACTAACATAAACCTACATGCTGAGCTACAATGAGAAAGGAAGGAAAACTGCGCGCTTTTTATCAAACTTTTATCGACCCTCTTTTTTTTCTGTTGCGCCACACGCCTATCGATCGATATATATCGTTATTGAATTATCGCCCAGCCTATGTGGAATATTGTGATTTCATTATATTTGTACAGATTTTTTAAAGG
This sequence comes from Cyprinodon brontotheroides, assembly GCA_018398635.1. NCBI lineage: Eukaryota > Metazoa > Chordata > Actinopteri > Cyprinodontiformes > Cyprinodontidae > Cyprinodon > Cyprinodon brontotheroides. The sequence goes on along the minus strand of JAGKQL010002523.1, from coordinate 15,278 downwards.
GGAACGGGATAAGCTGATGTTATACAATTTCTTTTATACATCTTTCCTGCAATGGTTTCAAAATATCAGAATAATACATGACTGTCTTTCTGCAGACGTACCAAAGCTCAAGCCTCTCTCAGAATTGGTTTACCTTGAAAACCATGGGTACTCACTGCCTCCCTCCGAGCATGGTTCAAGGCCTCAGAGAGGTCAAAGCTTTGTTAGAGCAGGCGAGGGCACACAGTTAGTTCAAAAACACTCATCTTTTGCATACTCCACTACTGTATGTAGAAAAGCGCAGTGTTTCTAAACTGATCATCGTTGTTTTCAGGTTATGCCTTATGAACCTCTGAGGGGTGAAGGAAGTTGTCACTGAACTCATCATAAAGGGGTTTGTTTGCAGATGGAACCACCGGCATGCTACACAAAACTGTAAGTTTTCTTTGTTTATCTTTTCTTTTATCATTGTTCTGTAAGCAACAGGAATAAATAAATTTTCCCTCAAAAAAACAAAAATTTACACAAGTTCTTAAATTGAACAGCACTGCAATGACAAAAGCGCCCGTGGGAAGTGACCAGAGGCATCCAGACATCGAACCACCTTAGCTGGCTCCTTTTGACATTGAGAACGCGACTCTACTCTGAGCTCCTCCAGGTAGCAGGCTCTCAGCTGATCTCGAAGGATCGCCAAGCCCCAACCTGACAACAGCCAGATGCGTAATACCGCTTAAGCCTAGCTCCACTCACATACATCTGGGAACCGCCATAGGAATTGCCTTTACTGAAGGCTGGGCCTTATCAAAACTCCTTGCATATGATTGGATAAGCCACTTGTCTGTCATCTTTATTGACATGCTATATCAACCACTCACACCGGCTAACCGCTGTGGCGTTCTCTGATGTTCTTTAATGAAACAATATCAGATAGATTGGACAACACAGAAGAAATAGCAGCATCAGTGCTAATGCTTGCTTCCTCAATGCGAAGCCGCCATTGTTGTTGGAATCTCGTCGCTTCTCCACTCCAGGACACACACCAGCCCTGCGACCTGATTGACAGACCATAAATTAGGTTGGGGGGAAATCACTTTCAATGAGCAGGTTCCCAGATGTATGTGAGTGAGCGGGGCGAGCGATACATGCATCTGGCTGTTGTCAGGTTAGCGTAAACCACCCCGGCGAAGGAAACTCATATCGCCGCTGGTATTTGAAATCTTGTTCATTCGGTCATTACCCAAGATCCTCTTGACCATAGGTGAGGGGTGGGAATGTAGTCGATCCGGTAAATCGAAAAGCTTTGCCCCGACTCAGCTCCCTCTTCACCACAACAGTCGATACAGCATCACTGCCGACATGCTGCACCGATCTGGTCTATCGATCCATCCCTAAGCCGTTAACAAGGCCCCCGTGACACTTTGAACTCCACTTGAGATAAAAGACTCTTACCACCCGACCTGAAGAGGGAAGTTCAATCCTCTCCGGTGGAGAACCATGGCCACCGGATTTGGAGGTGCTGATCCTCATCCCGCCCACTTAAATACTTTCACGCTGCAAACCACCCCAGTGCATACCAAAAGGCCTGGTTTGATGAGGCCAACAGGAAATCATCTCACGAACAGCAGAGAGATGATATCCCGGGTTCCTAAACTGGACACCATCCAGTCCCTGGCAATTGAAGAGATTTAAAATCACCACTTTTTTTAAATCATCTGCTTTGTTTCACCAGAAAAATGTCACAAGAGTGGACCGGAGGTAACTAAAGGAGGAGAAAAATAATTAGTATCCATTATTGTTAGGGTGTATTAGAGACTGGCAGAAATTTGGTAGCAGATTGCATCAATTCTAGTTTTCTGTAAGCAGTAACATCAGATACATTTAATATAGCTTAAAACCCAATTTTGCACATGTTTTATATTTCCTACATCATGCTGGCATCACTGCAATGATTTCTGAACTGATTAGTTCAGGAAAAACATTAACATAGGCTAATGCTCACACTGCAGCCTGAAGTCACCCAAATTTTTTTTATTTGCCCATATCGCGACCTGTATCTGATGTTTTGCGCGGACTGAATAACACAGATCCCCTGATTTTTTTTTTCAAATGCGACTCGGGCCACTTGGCTATGTGGTCCTGAATCCCATACTAAAATCTGATTGTTTCAAATGTGACATGCGCCTGTCGCCTTTAAAAGCGCCATAAAATACTCAACAAAGGTCACTATTGGGAAAGAAAAAACAACCATGGCAGAAAATAATGCAGTGAGCAGTCTTTTTTTTTTTAACCATCTTTAAAAGACTTAAGTGTTTAAGGTAGATCGCTAGACAAGCTCCAGCACTGCCACACGTTTACTTCTGTAAACACAGAGTGCGCTAGCTTGTTACGTTATTGCGTCCTCTACTGCGCATGTGGGACGGTCATGTTGTGTGAATGCAGTTACAACAGGAGATCAGATACAAGTCACATATATTTGGAAATGTAAAGGGCAACACAAAAAAAATCTGATTTCACAGAATTGACATTAAGGCCTGCATTGTGTTAGAGGTTCTGATTTCACTATTTGGTCTGACTTGCAAACGGTTATAGTTTTCATCAGTTCCATGGTATTTTCCCTTTGTCGCCTTGCATCAAGCAGGCTGCCCCCATTCTACTGAGAATTTACAAAAGAGAGGTTAAAATGCTGTGACAAAAGCGTCACCATAAAATCCACCGAGAGGAAGGATGATTTCCTGAAATAAATTAAGCTAAGTGAGGCGCGCAATGGTGTAACGACACAACAATAGGCCAGTAAGCAACATTATCTGGGTGGGCCCCATGCCAAGTACAGCAACCCATCCTGCACAGAGATGTCCTAGTCCACAATTGCGTGGGGGGCTACCAGGAGTCAGTGATGGGGCCCCTAAGCAACTGCAGTCTCTGCTTACCAACAGTTACGCCATTGGGGGCGCAGATTTTTTTAAACTGTTCTTAATCCAAAAAAACAAAACAAAAAAAAGCACTTCCCTGAACGATAGGTTAGGGGAAACTGAAACCGTGGTGAAATAGAATGGATCATGAATAATAAAATTCCCTGATGAACACAAAAAGGAGACGATCTCCAGGATACATTCCGGATTGATGTTGGTGATATAAAGAATAAAATCAGCATCAGTAGAGATGAATTAATCCAGATGGGATGCAGATATGTATATGCTTTGCTTTTTTATGTATTTATTTTTCTTCAGTTAAAGGTATTGTAGAGGATTTTTTTTAAAGACCTGCTCTCTCCACTTTAATATAAAAATGCATGTACAAGGGCATGCACAGGTCCATTTCTCCTCATGCGCGCCCTCTTTAAAATGTGCTGCTCTCATAGATCATACAAGCTTACTGCAGACGTCCCAAGTCTCCCGGAAGTTCAGGGAGTCTCCCTGATATCGATAGTTGTTCACGGATGCCCGCGGGTCAGATAAATTATCCCGGGTTTTAGACTATGGGAGGTGGTGTTTTCTTAATGTGAGTGAGAGCGGGCAGGCAATAATTCGTGCATCATGTGCAGATTAGAACTACTGAGATTGCGCAGACAACAAATGAGAGCGTGGTGTAGGGAGGAGGTTACTGTGAAACCTGTGCAGTGTATCTGTCCAAAGCGATGCTCTGTTCAACGAACCTTCCAGGTGACTGGTTGATCAGAGAGGTGATTGGATCAGTCCGAAAAAGTTTCTCTCGGTTACTCTCTGACAGTCACCTAGTTACCACTCAAAGCTGTGCACCCTGTGAAACGGCAGAGGTTGAATCCTCGAGTAAAAAACGAAAATACAGGATTAATTTTACAGCAGAAAATATACTAAAGTATATCCACGTCTAGTGAAGGTGAGGAACAGTGGCGGATCTAGACCAAATGTACCAGAGGGCCAGGAGGGGCCAGCGTGTTTTCATGGGGGCCCAGTAAAGCATGAAATAAAAAACAGGGCGGGGGGGTGGGTGTTTGGCATCTCCCTGAAATGACTTTTTGGAACTTGGGATCTCTGTTACTGTGCCCACATACAGCGGGCACTATATAGTGGACGATGATCACTGCTTTTTGTCCCGCTGGCCACGTAACTCCTCCTTCACTGCGCTGTGCCTGCACCATCTTTGTTATTAGTCGCCGCTGTCGGGTAGCATCAGCCTATGGCGACAGTGGGCTACTGTGACAGCAAATCCCATAGTGCTTTGCGAGGAGAGCTCTCCACACAAAGCATTCTGGGATATATCTGCCTTTTGTAGTCTGTTTGAAATTGGAGACTGAGACACAGCAGACTGCAAGGAACAAAGCTTCCTTTTGATTTGGACACTTGCAGAGCTCACAGTTATACAGAATCTCTCAGTGAGCTCTGACTGGGGTGACTCATTCCCCTTCTACATATAGAACACTTTCGCACGTATAAGAGTTATAAAACATTAACAGAAACTCTTTTGTACAATGCAACGGTTTCCACAGAACTGAACTCTTTACGTGTTTCATAGAAACTGTTTTACCATTAATTGCTCTTCCTTGTTACTGTTTAAACAACACCTATTTCAAACTGACCATTCCCAGCTTCTGCACAGATCTTTATCCTGTTTAGAAACTCTGCAAGGTCATCTTACACCCTTGTGGCCTTCAGCAAATATGCTGCTTGCTTAAAAAGTAAGATATTAAGTTGAACACCCAATTTTAACTTCACACTCTTCTGAGGCCTTTCTCTCCTTCTCATACACTTCTTAGACACTTTTTTTTTTGTTACGACCCTCGGCCATTTTCGAAGAGCCGCGGTGAGAAAGGTGAGCTACAATGACTGTCTGAAACCGTAGCTCACCACACATATACGACTGAAAGTGCGCATATGCAGAAAAAGATTGCTAACATAGAACGGCCTTACGTAAACGTATCACCAGAATGATTGACAAGTTGGAGGAACACTTATTTAGATGATCCCTCTGAAAATAATAGATCGTCATCTATACCTTTAAAGCCTTTAAATTGATTAAATGGGTAGTTTTGAATTCCAGAATATGAGGGAAAAATCTGACAACAGGTCCAGTAACATTGATTGAGTAAAGTTTCCGAGAAACTTCTGTCAGTCCGTTGTTCTATATGTCTTCCCTGAAATGTTTTAATAACAGAAGAGATTGCTCATCCATTTGTTTATTACTAAGACCAACCTTAAAGTTATTATTAACCTGATCATTGATTCTTATTAACAGTTTGGTTAAATTTTAACAGACTACAGTTTGTAAAAATCAAACCCAAAATTTCCAGCCATGAACACTGACATTGCGTCACCAAAACACAGCTTGTTGCTTAGCAGATGTGAACTCACTGTATTCTCTCCTGTAGATAACGGGGATTTTATTGCTTATGTTTCAGGAAGGGGGGGCCTTTGGATCCCTGCCTCAGGCCGCAGGTTACCACGTACTCTATCCCCAAGTGGTTGAAGAGAACCCTCATGTTCCTGATGAAGCCCTTTGTGAGTTCTGTCTCCCTGTTCCAGAAATAACAATATGATTCAGATGGAGATTTACTTTTTTTCTCACGTTATCCTCAGTCTCCTCGGATCCCTGCTGTCCTGGGCGCCCTCTGTGGAGTCAGGTGTGATCATGTTTCCATAGCCTGGTTGCTTATATTTTTCATAATTTTCTTTTAAAATGTTTCTTGGAACAGATTGCTTTAGATCTCCTCCTCAATCTTATTGTGTTTGTAGATCACCCCCAGATGTTTGGAAGCAGCATGCTGATGTGGAGGTATTGCTCTTACCCAGCAGATGATTCCTATAGTTTTTTTTTTATTTTTCATTTTGGTTTAATTTTTGGCTAATTGTGTGTTTTGTTTAGGACTACATTTCTGAGACGATTGCACACTGGAGGAAACACAACATAGACGTGCTGCTCTGCCCAATGATCGGACCAGCTTTCAACTTTCTGTACTGCGGCCAACTCACATGTACGATACCCTAAGTAGCTTCTTTTAAACATTTTGGACCTCATGTAGAGAAGAGTGGCTAACTTTCATCCTCAAAATGTTTGGTATTTGTATGAAAGAACCTTTGACATATTTGCCTGCCCCTAAATGCACGTGCAAATTCCCTGACCATCACGTGTCCAAATAACCATGGCAACGATACCCTCAGGCTGTCCTTGTCGACACACCTCAGTGACATTTTTTTAGAGCCGACCAGCAACGTATTGAGTAACATCAGTGACTCTAAAGAACTTGAAAATCTAAATTTTTTCGTAGTTTTGTTTTACATAATTTGCATCAAGTCCAAAAGCGTCATCTAGCTGCTGCTGTTCAATTCAGTTACAGCTTAATGTTGATCAAACCACCATATTTCTATTAGGAACACTGTCACCTTAATATGTGATGTAAAAGTATTGTCCTTTAAATATAAACGGTCACAAAAAAAGAGGTCAGCCATTTCATAGCCTGCTTAGGTCTGTTTCTAATGCAGCTTTTGTATTATAATACTTAATAATCATTGTTATTACTATAATTATTATTATAACATAAAGGAATCCTGTGTTAAACTAGGCCAAAGTAGCCTACTAATACATTATTGACATGTTTATGCATCACAAAGAGTTGCATGGCTCTTTTATCAAAATATGTACTGTTCATAAAAGAAAATGCATTCCCTGAAGGTGTTTTTGTAGTGATATTAGGGCGGTAATCATATTTGGAAATCAAATCCTTGCCTTAATTTAATGATGATTATGCTTTTATTTGTGCAGGGGCAGTGCACCACAAAACATTGACCTAAAATTAGGAAATATGCCCAGTGCCATGTTATAGCAAATTATACTAATTTCCACCTGCAGCCTCTCTTGACAAGCTGATACTAATCATAGCTGTTTTCCATGAAAATATAGGAGAGAAAACATCCATTGAACACACATACTAATACAAAAACAACCGCATATATCATAACACACTTTGTGGAAAACTGTTCACTGCATCTCTATACAACACTTCTGCTTATACAGTAAACACAACTAGTCACTCATGCACACATGCATTTACCCTCTCGAACACATACTTTCTAAATAAACCAGCAATACTTTCATTTAACACATTCATCACTTATGAGGGAAAACGTGCTTAAATAGAAGCTGTTTTATCATCAAATTAACAACATTGATAAACTTTTAAATTTTATGATCTAATTTTGTATTTCACTGACTCATGCAAACAACAGGGAAGATGGATCCAACAGGTCTTACATTTTAGAATGCTGCATTCTCCTCTAGAGGTTGGCTTTTTAACTTTAGTTGGGCTTTTTTTAGCTCGGTTTAACGACCCTAAAAGCAGAAGCTGCAATATTATGAAGGCTGTTAGAAATTGAGCAGATGTTAGCATCATAACAAGGTTATTCAAATTTAAGAAGTTGTATTTTGGAGGAATCAGTCAGGGGTCATATTGTCTAGAATCCTTGTTGTGAATTTTTATTGCCCTTTTAAAGCTGCAGTCTGTAACATTGAGAAGAGAGCAGACTTTGACCGAAAATTTGAAGAAAAACAGGTTTCACGCCACTCCCCCACCCTCTCTGCTTCACTCATGCCCCACCTCCAAGCTCCACCCCTCTCACAGCATCTGCGCGGCTACCGCATGCGACCAGAAGCAGGCGTCCAAGCAGCGTAGACACGGCATGGAGTGTGAACCGGTAAGAGCGATAACACTCACCTCCAAGCAGCTAGATATAAGATGCTGGTTATAACGGTAGCCTTCCCACCCGTGTAAGCATGTTATCGCGGCAGGGGCAGTAAAAGATTCTGTTTCTTCTTTCATTGGTGGCTGAGCTCCGCCACTATTGGTTTGACTTCCCCGCCCCTGCTGCTCTCAGCATGTTAACCTGTCCTGGCTGCTGCAGCTAATACTGCGGCCCCATGCAGGTTTCCCGGTGATTGGCGGGATTCAGCGTCAATGTGAGCTGTGATTGACACTCCATCAGACGCCCTCTTCCTCTGGCTGTGATTGGTTGTTTTTTGACTCGTCCCGAAAATATTCTTTCCAGATTGAAATACAGGCAGTATGCGGGACCAATTGAAGCAGTTTTTTTCACAGGTTACATATCACATGTACTGCTGCTGTCGGGGCATAGGGACAGTTTTAGCCAATATGACAAAAAAGTGATTTTTAAAAACTTACAGACTTCAGCTTTTAAAGCGACGATCTGTCAGAAAGTTTGAGACTCTTTGCATGCCTGTGACCGGTTAGTTACAAAATCAAATAAAAATTATTTAAAAAAATTTATTAATATATAAATATTATTAGTTTGTTAAAGATAGGCTCTCTGTATGCACCCTGATGCTCTATCTCTCCGGTTCTTTTCCCTGAAAAGAGATCACTTGGGACAAAATCTTTAAATAACACTTCATAACTTATATGTGTTAAATAACCAGGAGACATGACAACAGATTCTGATAGAAATTGTAATCTTACTCAGATCAGAGAAATTGCTTAGAATGTACAGAAGGCAGCTGCTCTTCTTCGGGCTCACCTCTCAGGAAGTGGCCCTCATTAACAGTTAAAAAGGCATTTTATACATCTCCAGTCTGCCATATCATCTTATTCTACATCATACATGTTAGCAAATGATTAGACATCCATGGCTCAAGCCTAATCAAAATATTACACTTCATTCTTATCTGAAGGACACCGCTCTCATTCCATTTCCAAATCTTTGCCAAGTACAGAATTAAAGATTATAACTGTATATCCAAACAGAGGAACTGTCTTAATTAGATTAAAACATCATTTCTGACACGCAACAGGCTGCCAATACCAAGGTGTAATAAACTCACACATTTTTAATGATAATTATCCTAACTAGCACAGTTCTTTCCAGAGTTGCACATATCTAAACCAGCTAATTAGCCATACATTATCATGACCAGGAGCTCAGTAAGATCTCTGACTGCACACTTTCTGCATTCTGTTATGGCTGCCATCTCCCCCACAGTTATGCACATCTTCTAGCTTGGCCACCTGATGAATTATCACACCTCACTTGTTTGGAATTAATCTACTAATGTACTACCCTTTTTTTTATTGAGAATTAAGATATGTTTTCATATTTCTTTTTTAGGTATGTAATGTTACTGCATGAGACATTATGTGATTAAAAAAACTGCGACGTTATCAAGGTTTAACTCATGCTCCTTGCAGCAAATAAAACTAAATGGAGTCATATTGTAGTGTATTTACCTATGTTATTTTTGTTTTGTTTTTTTGCTGTGCCGCAGAGGCTCAAGTTAGGTGTTTTGGAAGAGATTTATCAGTGGAGTTGAAGAAAAGTGGCATATGTACCAAAACAATCCCATATCAAGCAATCTTTCTCCAAGTTCTACTTATTCTTTCCCCCTTTTCCTTTAGGTCTCGCCAGCATAACAATGCTGTACAATCTGCTCAATTTTCCGGCTGGTGCGGTCCCCGTATCCACAGTGACGTCGCAGGACGAGGAAGACCTCAAAGATTTTAGGGGCAATTACCAGGACACCTGGGACAAGCTGCATAAACAGGTGATACTGTGTTTATTGGGGCAAGCGATAGCATTTTAATCTTTAAAACTAAAATTATGATACTTTGCACTTATGGACAATCGGTCACATTTTTTTCTGTTTTATTTAGCAAAAGCACTACTGCAACAGTTATTGAATATTAAACTAACCAGCTAATTCTTTGTGTATAAAAAAAAAATACATTTTAATCAAACTAAAGACCTTTTTTTTATTTTTTTAGTTTTTGTCCTTTCCTCTCTTCCACTGATAATGCACAATAAACCACCTTAGTGTGGAAGTACCTTCTACGTCCAGTAGGGAGAAGCAAAGACCACAGTGTTCAGTTGGCATGGCATTTCATTGGCATCATCTCTCTGTGTTTTAGGCTGTGACTGGGGGCGAGGGTTTACCCGTGGCGGTGCAGTGCGTGGCCCTGCCGTGGCAGGATGAGCTCTGCCTGCGCTTCATGAAGGAGGTGGAACAACTCGTAAAACACAAGAAACCTTAGAACTATGTCGTTGTCCTGCACCACACAGCCAAGCAAAATTATTTCTGGAGTGGTGCATTATGAGCACATTATGTTTGATAAAAATTCAGGTTTTACATGAGGTAGGTAAAGCTTAATAACTGCAGCAAAACTCCTTAACATTGTGAAAAGGGAAAAAAAAAAAGCAAACGAAAAAAAAGAGAAGGAAGGTGATTAATGATTTCTTAAAAGTAGCTAATAGTTTGTAAGAAAAAAAACAAACATTAAAACTGATTTATTTTGGGGGTGGTAAAAATATTTTTGAACAATAAATCTACTTAATGCTAGCAACAGTATTTTATTAGTAAATACTTTGCATTGCCTATATTGAAATGCCAAGTAATTTAGAAATGTTTATTAATATTTCTTGTTTTTTTTTTTACTTTGCATATAAATTCTAAAAGAAATTTTTTTAAAAGCAAGTCGTATTTTTTTATAGCTGTATTTGATCTTGACCACAACACGAATGACAGATGCCAGCATGGGCAAAAAAAGTGTGCAATTACTGTAAAACAATTTGTATAATTAGCTTCTGTAAAAAATAATAAAGATAAAATGTTATGTTGATTTTTTGTTATTAAATATCTAATATGATTTAGCAAATAAAAATGATAAATAACTGGATGTCATTTTTCAGAATCAGGAGATTATTTTCTTGTTATATGTACACTTATTCCTCTGAACATCTGGGTAGATTCTGGGATGCCTTTACAGTGAAGCAGGTGGCGGAGTTAATATTTAATAAAGTAATAAAAAATAAAGGTATGCATGTATTCAAGACACCTGTCTGCTTTGATGACCTAAAACCTCTTTGTTTTTCCTCTGCACATTCACATCGCTGAGCAGCACATGAGTGAAGATCATTTTTATTCATATTCAGAATGGTTGTTGCGTTGATGCCTTTGCTGGAAAAAGGAAAGAGATAAAGGAGACTAAGAGACACATGGCGCCTCCATCTTCAAGGCTAGTGCACCGTGTCCTCATATAGTGATTACCCCGTGTTATTGTAAATATGTGTTTCTGTTGGGTTTACATAAATTTACATACGTGTGTAAACACTCCTGGAATGGGAAACCATTAGAGGCGATGTCAGCGTTTTCCATTACGGCCTCTCTGTTTCATTTTGTTGTGTTTTTTTTTTTTTTTTGGTTTGCACCTCAGCCGTCTATCCAAATGGAAATGGGCCGCACGCACGGTGGAGGACGGAGGGCACATTAGGTGAGGAGGAGAGTGGGAATTGAGAGGTTGTTCTTAGCATTATCTGCAGCACATAGAGAGGCAGTGTGCCTCTTGCTGTGCCACTCAGTCAGGGTGCATTAAGCCTTAAGAGCCAGTGAAGAGACTCAGGTCTTCAGAGGGAACTTGACATTGTTCATAAATCCCTCAGGATCGGAGACAGAATTAAGGACACACGCATATATATGCACTATTTCAGTTGGTCCCATTTTACACATCAGCAATTAAATGATTGTGTATGTTTTATTAAAATAAACACTGTTATTATTTATGTACTTTGGGAAAAAAAAAAGCAAACATTATCACAGGAGATGTTAATCATGTTTTATGAGTTATTACAAAAAGAAACATTTGCCAAATGGACCATAGACTTTTTTTCAATTTTGACTTTACGCCTCTTTTTTTATTTTGAATAACAGCTTAATGTATGCATCTTTTGATGTTAGAATTGTCTCTGCTGATTAATTGTAAGTTAGGCTAAATATTGATTGGATCCTGTTAAAAAGCACTACACACCCTTTTATCATACAAAGCCAGAACTGTGGAGTTCTTAATCGTCTCTTTTGGTGATATAAATGTGTATTGGTCTGTGCCGAGGAGTATTTTAAATCTAACTGGGGAAAAAAAAGATGCAGATTAAATAAAAAAAAAAGGCAGGTGAGATCATTTATCAGGTGGATAAGCTGTAGAAAAATCACTCATGTCAACAAATAGCTGCATAAAAGCGTGTGGTTTTGTGGAAGGATGATAGTTGGCTGCTCCTGCATCACCATGGGAATAATGCAGTAGATCCAAATTGGCTGTATGACTTCTGCTTTTTGTGTTTTTTTGTTGTTTTTTTGTTGTTGTTTTTTTTACCCGAATCTATTTAAACATTAATCCAGCTTCTCATACTATGAGTGCTGACCTAGGGTCTCATTCATCAAAGTTTTACTAAAAATATGTGTATGCCAAAAAACAACATGCAAAAATGACGTACTTTAAAAGATATTTCAGATCTGTCAAACCATGCTCATGCATAAACACAATCAAATCACACCAGTGTGCTCAAGCAATTCATTAATGCCATTGTGTATTAAAATAAGCCTGCTGATGTTATTCAATGATTACTGATTGACACTGTAGTGAACAGCGTGAAAAGGTGCTGTTTAACTGAAGCAGAAATAGATGTGTGATGAGTGAGGAGGAGATTAGGATACTGTCATATTGTCATTCCAAGAAGCACTTGGAATGGCAATATGATCCTGATGTGTGTACTGATCATATTAACAATGCCATCTAAGACAGTGGGCAGTATTGCAACTTGCTTTGGCTTTGATATCTCTGATTTATTGGTCATTTTTCTTCTATTTGTTTTTTCCATAAAAGCTGCTTTAGGCAGAGAGATAATCAATGGTTTATTATGTTTTACACCTGTAGGGGGAATTTTTCTGCTAAGAGCTGGTTGTCAGAAACCCTAGAGTGTTTAACACCTGTAATTAATAAAAAAAAAAAAAAAGAAAAGATTGCAGAAAATCTGCAAAAGCAACATTATCTGTGAGATGTTTCCATTAAGATGTTTTATAATTTCTCTACAGATAGATTAATTATTGTGGATCTTAAGCTGACTGCGCAGTGAAGCCATGTACATTTTTTTGCCCATTTGAAAAAATGTATATAAACATATAATTAGGAAAAATCTAAATCTCCTTTATGGCATTGAATTACAATGTGATATTTGATGCTCATGACGACATTGATCTATGACTTATGTTTTATATAAAGTAACATTGAAAGTTAATCTGACTTCATTTGTATACCTTGCTGTCTTCGCCGCCATTTTTCCCTTTCCTCTAAAATGTGCATATTTACGTGTCGAGGTGATGTGACCAAACATTTTTACAGCAAGTGGTATGCACAGGTTTTTGGCCCTGTTTTACGCAGGGTTTATGCTATAAAGCTGTAAAGCAGCACATTTTTGATTTGATACAATTTTAAAATGTAATAATTACTAACAGACTTTTTTGTCAACTAATGATGTTTGTCTTGGTCTTCAGGATGCATGTTCACTAATGCCATGATGCATTGATGAGGCAGTTGATGCAAAAGGAGCCCCAACTAAGAATTAAGTACACATGAAGACATCTCACGATACATTTATTTTTTAAACATAATTTTGATTTTTTTTTTTTTTATAAAATATGAAACAAAAATAAGTTTAGCTTTTAACTGTACATTTTACTTGCAAAAGATGACTGATTTGAGGGGCCAAAAGACAAGGTACCATAAATGAACCCTCTAAGTTTTTGCAACACCACATCATTTGTATGATTTTCTCTTTTAATTCACTTCAACAGGACCAATCCACAAAACATATAATCTCAAGGCACTTTACAGAATCAATCCAGTCTGATTATACAGTCAGATTGACTAAAAGTTTTTTGCTGGACAAGCTTCTTTTGGATGAGCGTGTGGTGACGATGGATATTCACTTGCATTGTGTCCAGCAATCCGTCACACCGAGCATGTATGCAGTGACAGTGGAGAGGAAAAACATCCAGCAGTACCAGGCTCAGCGTAAGTGGCCTTCTGCCAACTCGAGTTCTAGGAGATAGAAGCAGACATTAAAAAGGAAAATATAAGCACTGAGCCATTAATACTTTACATGTTAGAAAAGGTAATGGTGAACTAGCTCTATAGATGGTTCAGTCTAGGAAAGAAACATTTACTGTATGCTGCCAAGCATCTGATCCAGATTTCATGCCTAAGTGAAAGGCAGTACATTCAGTTTGTCACAGTAAAAGCTGATAGCTATGTCTAGGACAGAAAAAAGACTAAGCACTGAAAGACAGGCCCAACTATATTATCTATAATTGTAACTGTTAATGGCCTCAGCCCAGCTGATATTTCCCAAGGATGGTCTGACAGCCAACAGAATCATGCAAGATGAAGCTACTATGATGAGAAAAAGCAGAGAGAACATAAAGTTAGGGACTTAACCAACAAATACTGCAGAAATTGAGACTAGAGATAAAATGAGGCAGAATGATGAAAAATGGTCCCTATGTCCCCAAGCGGCCTAAACCTATAGCAGCAGTAATATAGAGATAGTTTAGGATAACAAATAAGATTTAAACCCAGCCTCCAGACCAAGAGCCAAAGATCTTGAACAGAGAAGATCCTTCGAGCTGATAAATTTAGATATAGGATGTATTGTTCTCAGCACAATTTAAAGCTTTAAAATAATAGGTTGCTTATTAATGCATGAGTCGGATTGAAATAATTCTTAAATCCTTGTGCCCAATTATTATTGCAATTCGTTAGAATATTTTTCTAAATTGTTTAACATCCAAATACTTTAAAAAATGTATATTTTCCTGATCTTACATGGATTACATATCCCCTCTTTGATTAATCTAGTAGAGCTGTACTTAAAACTATGGTTCTGCCTCATGATGGGTTTTGTTTCGTTGACCTAATATGCGCTTATGAAGGAAAAAAAACATTTTGCAGCTAACAACCAAGAACCATGACTGTTATGAGCTCAAGACATGAAAAAGGAATATACCACCTCTGGGACCCCCTGAGCAGTTATTCCTAAAAAGGTTGTTTGGAAAATGCTCTGATTCCAATCCTAAATAGAAAGACATCGTTGTTTTCTATTTTGATGCTGCAAGGTTTTGCTGAAAAAGCCAGCCTTATCCGAGATAGCCACAACAAACAAAGTGCTGCCTAAACTGCTGAGTTGGTCTGCAAAACCAAAATAATGATATTAATTCTAATAATTACAATTGGTTGTATAACAGAAATTCTTAGACTTAGACTTAGGCTTGACTTTATTAATCCCTTGGGATTACTCCCTTCGGAAATCAGATGTAATTTTAAAAGGAATTTATGGCTGCTGTTGTCATAGAAGGCAAAAGTGTGTGACTCAGATTTCGAAGGAAGATGGAATGTGTCTAATAGCAAGAAGTACCAGGTTGCTGATTTAACTCTTCTTGTTGTTCCTCAGGTTTTTTTTTTTAAACCAGTCAGAATGTGCAAAGCTCAATGTTAC